>CABHPP010137825.1:372-19317 GCA_902168425.1 Peromyscus attwateri | reverse complement strand
AAAAAAATCCTCACATTTGCAATCAGTCTTGACCCCTGAACTCTAACAAGGTCAACAACTAGAACGGCAAAACCAGATTAGATGAGAGGAATGGTTACTGTGCACAAGGCAGAACCCAGAGAGGCGGCCTGCAAACCACACATCTCCTCTTTTGACATCAAGCTTTTTCTCTCCTCATTCCCTAGCAGCCTGGTCCTCTGTCTCTTCATTCAAAAGTCCTTCTGTGGCTTGTCTCCTTCCCTGCAAATCTCTCCCAAAGCAATCATATCTCAGTACCAGGCTCCATGTTCTAAAACTGTCAAAACATCCTCACGATGAAGTGCTGCGGCAGGAGCTTGCTGCTTGCAGTTCCAAGACCCATGTGAAGACCACAGTTTAATTAGAAATTGTAAGTCTGAGACACTGAGCCACCCAGCCCATCTCCAAAATCTAAAGTCTCCATAAAATCTTAATTTGGGAGGAAAAAAAAAAGGTTAAATCTAAAGACAGAGAGCTAGCTAAATAGCTGGCCACAGTTCGTTTGAGTTGAAATTTTGACCTGAGGCATCTGAAGATCAGGATCATCCATATTAAAGATTGGATTTTTTTTTCTTTTCAGAAGTTTATTTATTTTATTCTTTTTTATAATAAAGTTTATTTTTAAAGTCTGCAAATTAATTAAAAATACATTTTAGCTGTGTGTGTGTGTGTGTGTGTGTGTGTGTGTGTGTGTGTGTGTGTGATGTATCTATGTACCATGAGGAGGCCAGACGACAAACTCCAGCGCTATTCCTCAGTTTCTCAGGTGCTGTCCACCTCAGTTTTCTGAGACAATTTCAGTGGCCTGACACTTGCCAATGGGCTAACCAGCCTAGCCAGTGGGCCCCAGAGACATGTCCACCTCTGCCTCCCCAGCCCTGGAATTGGAAATGCATGCCCCCACAGCCGGCTTTTAGCTTTTGTCTGTGAGTGGTCAACTCAGTTCTTCATGCATCCTCAGCAAGAGCATTACTGGCTGAGCTTTCCACGGCCCCGCTCTTGCAATTTTGGCCACTACGTGGGAGTGACTATTGCTTCCCCATCATCACAGATGCAGGCATTCGTGGCAAATAACCAGACATCCCTTCTCTGCAGAGACAGTGACAGAGCCCAAGAAGTCGGAATTCTTTATTAAAACTGTCCATTGTTCTAGCCTGGACCACTGTCCGGGGAATGATGTCTTGTGTTCTCAGCATGCAAGTCCTCTGGCTGCTGTTCATACTGACCAAGTTGTCTCATTTTTAACTAAAGAAAGGACGCCTAACAAATACCAGAGCCAAAGCTACCCTCTGAGATCGTCATTTCCACACGTTGGTCCACTCTGCCCCATCATGATGCCAGCAGGAAGTAATCTCACCTGTAGAAAGGAAGCCAGCATCCTGGCTGTGCTGCCAGTTTGTGGGGAGTGAGAAGGCTCTCTGACTAATGAACGTTTTATCCTTATTTATTCAAAAAGAATAATGAAGAACTTTCTTTTCTCCCACGCCCCATCTAAGCGCACACTTAGCATACACGACAGGTCCACACACCTCTGTGGAAGAAGGAAAGGGAATAAATGAGGTGTACCCCTCTCTAACCCTGCCATGCCCACGGCCCCCTGTGGGTGCTGTGTCCTAAGTCAGCTTTCCAATTGTGCATGCCCAGCCCCTGCCGGGTTAGGGAGCTACCCGTGTGGTAATGGATTACCCATTGCTCCTCTGTCTTCAGAACGTCTCTGGAGAGAAATGGCATTTTCTCAGTCACTGGGCTGAGAGCTGCTTCAAGTTGGCTTTTCACAGTTGTTTGCTCAGTCTGCTTCCTGCACTCTTCATTCATTTTGCTTTAAAAAAAAATCAGATGGATGTGCAACTGTGGAAATGTGAAGTGTTGAAGTGGCCTCTTGTAGAAATTGACTGGGATTTGCATTTTGCAAATGCCACAGAGAGCAAGATGATTTTTCTCTCCTCCCCATAGTGTCTCATTGGTGGTAAATTTCTACTTCCTCCAACATCGAAAAGCCACTCAGTGACCTGAATAGGATCTGGTGAGAAAAAACATATTTTCAGTAACTGTGAATTCATTTCTCTGCCGGAACAAATTAGTCGGTTGCGCTCTCCTGTCACCGAGGTCTTGAAGAGGCACTTAGGAGGGTGTTAAAAAGATCCTTCGACACAGATGATTAGAAATGTCATGTGCTAATGTAAGAGCAATCTTTCTGCTGTACTCCTTCCTAAAACCATGTTTTTATTTTCAATTCCACTCCCAAAAAGATGTCCTTCGAAAATGGCGTCAAAAGGAACAAGAAAGGGGGACTTTATATTAGCCTAGAGAGGCAAGAAGGATCAGCATCAAATGGAGACAAAGACATAAATGAGCTCATCTTTTTCTGTTCCCATCTCTACTAGAAGCTGCTGTGAGAAAGGCTGGGCTGCAAGCAGGAAGCTCTCCTTAGATCTGAGTTCCCTGAAACAGAATGAGTTTCTGAATGGTTGAAGGTCCATGTTCTAGGCCTGGCTTTCTTCTCTGGCATTTGAAAGGAAAAAGTAGTTTACAGCACACACATATCTCTTGGGCCCCTGTTCCCATCACTGCATCACTGAGGAAACAATTGCTACTTTTCGGGGCTGCTGTGTGGTGGTATTGTGCTCCCTGAAATATTGTGCACTCTAATAAACTTATCTGGGGTCAAAGAACAGGACAGCCACAATATTAAACATAGAGGTTAGGCAGTGGTAGCACACGCTTTTAATCCTAGCATTCCAGAGGCAGAGATCTGCCTGGATCTCTGTGAGTTCAAGGCCACACTGGAAACAGCCAAGCATGGTGACTCACGCCTTTAATCCCAGGACGTAATGGCAGGAGGCAGAAAGGTATTTAAGGCATGAGGACAAGGAACTATAGCCTTGTTAAGCTTTCAGGCTTTTGAGTAACAGTTCAGCTGAGATCCATTCAGATGAGGACTCAGAGGCTTCCACTCTGAGGTAACAGGATCAGCTGAGGAATTGGCAAGGTGAAGCGGCAGTGGCTGGTTCTGCTTCTCTGATCTTCCAGTGTTCACCCCAATACCTGGCTCCAGGTTTGTTTCTACTAAGAAGACCTTTTAAGATTTGTGCTACACTGCTGAGATTATCTAAGGTGCTGTGAACAAAACATCTGCCATGATATCTGCTATACAATTAAAAACAGCTCGAGTGAGGTAGAGCTATGATGCATGTGCCTGGGGTTCAGGGAGCTGAATGCTCAAAATTCAGATAAGAACACCTAAGTTTGCTGATGAATTTTAGTTTATTATTATTTAAATAAAGAATTAAAGTTTACCAGTGCCTCTTCAGCGTGGGCTATATGATTCACTTCACACACATGGTAGGTTGCTTTTTTGGAGACAATCAGTTATTGAGAGAGATGGCTTTGAACTTGCTACGTAGCTGCAAGTGTCCTTGAATGCCTGCTCCTCCTACCTGTTTCCAGAGTGCTGGGATTAGAAGCCAATGCCACCACACACATGATACTAATTGTGTGCTTCAGTGGGAAATCTGTCCATTCCCTTGTTGAACCTGGGTGTTGTGCAAGCTAGACAAGTACTCCACCACTGAGTTCAATTACCAGGCCTTTACCTCAACTTTCTTTAGAATTTGGGCCATCAGACATGACCGGATTGTCAACAGTTTAACATAAAAGTGTTGTCGTTGAGCAGTATTTGATTTCGCCCATTTTAAATATTTACAGATGCTTCACTCCTAGGTACCTTTGACATTCCAACAGATTTAAACTCTCCATGAATATTCCTTTGGGGACTTTTCCTTTTATTCTGATAGTAAAATCTACTAGAGGAATGTGAATTAAACCTGATTTCCAAATAAGATATCCTGAAGCAATTGAAATAGCCTGTGTGCTTATTATCCCCTGTAAAGTACACTTCACCCCAGGGAATCTGCTGTAAGAGAAAATTAAAACCTAGCTGCCTGTTTTAAAGCCCATTAAATCATTACCCAGCTCTTCAGAATTCCTGGCCTCATTTTCCCGGTGGGCGACAGAGCACAGCTTTCCCGGCCAGCCCCAAAGAAAAGCATCAGAGACTCCAGCAAGGAGAATCTTCGAGTTAATCATGGAAGTATAGACTGAAGACTGACCCTAAGCTTCACCCAGCTCCTTTCATTGAGAGGAAAAGTGAGGACAGAAAAGATTTGATGGTGTTTTCAAGACTCATAGCTGGTTAGAAGCAGCTTGAAGGTTGATGACCTCATGATGCCTCCTTCTGAGCAGGGTCCTGGAGGTGGCTGGTCCTGCTTCCCAAGGTGGATTCTGGATGGTGGGACTAGAAAACTATCTGGATTGGTAGCTATGCGGAAAAGTAGAATGGAGTTAGTCATTCTAGGCATGCTCTTCCTGTTACTGGAGCTGTTCTGGTCAGAGCGCAGGCCCTGGCAACCTTAACAAGCTGGACTTGAGCACTGTCCTCAATAGAGAAAAGAAACAGTGAAAAGCAGAGAAAGGAGATTACTCAATATGTCCACACTGAGAAGAGCAAAGAGGTCCAGTGACTTCCCTTAATCTATCTTAAGAGCGATGATCTGAGGTGTTAAGTTTACATGGCGGGCCGGGCGGTGGTGGCGCACGCCTTCAATCCCAGCACTCAAGAGACAGAGCCAGGCGAATCTCTGTGAGTTTGAGGCTAGCCTTGTCTACAAAGTGAGTTCCAGGACAAGCTCCAATGCTACACAAAGAAACCCTGTCTCAAAAAACCGAAAGAAAGAAAAAGAAAGAAAGAAAGAAAGAAAGAAAGAAAGAAAGAAAGAAAGAAAGAAAGAAAGAAAGAAAGAAAGAAAGAAAGTTTAAATGATGGGCATGAAGCATTATAACTAAACAGACCTGGGCAAGGACAAGCTCCAATGCTACACAGAGAAACCCTGTCTCAAAAAACCTAAATAAATAAATAAAAATAAATAAATAAATAAAGTTTACATGATGGGCATGAGGCATTATAACTAAACAGACCTGGTCAAGGTGTCACCCCATCCATCATGGTTGTCTGGGCTCCGTCTTTCTGTAAGGTGGTTTGACTAGTTATCAGAGCTGTGTTAATGCTCTTCTTGGAAGACAAGTTTTTCCTCTGGCTGCATGATACTCCTGAGGAAATTCTAATTCCTGTGGGACCATTGTCTCAATAGTCTGATTCCAAACAGGCTGGACACAGGTATCTCTCTTTAAAACACCCTTGCTCCTGCTAGGTTATTTACATTCCCACATGTGGCTACCTCAACCTCCATCAGCACACCAGGTGATGCTCAGGCAGCTCCATTATTACATCACCTTGCAGGAGGAACATGTGCCCGTAGACCAGCAGTTCTCCACCCGTGAGTTACAACTGCTTTGGCAAACCCCTATGTCCCCAAATATTTACTTTACAATTCATAACAGTAGCAAAATTACAGTTATTAAGTAACAATGAAAATAATTTTATGGTTGAGGGTCACCACAACATGAGGAACTGTGTTAAAGGGTCGCAGCATTAGGAAGGTTGAAAACCACTGCTCTAGTCTATCTGACAAGGCCAGCCATTAAATTCAGTATTTATTGTTTTACACACCTATCCCAGGCTGGCCTTGAACTTGCTATGTAGCTAAAGATGATCTTGAACTTATGAACCTCCTGTTTCCACCTCCCAAGTGCTGGGATAACTTGCAGGTACCAGCATGTCCTGTTTGGTTCTGTGGTGGAGATGGAACCCAGGGCTGGGTATGCTAAGCAGGCTCTCTACCAACTAAGCCACATCCCCAGCCCACCAGCATGACTCTACATGTTTAACTATTACTCAGTTTGCTACCATCTATTCTTTGTTGTCCAAAAATCTCTATTGAGCACCAGCAGTGTGTGAAGTTGGTGTTACACATTCCATGGTGGCAGGCATGGCTGGGCTGTATAATTTGAAATATCTGAGACTACTTCTCCATAAAGTTCCTCTACTTCCCCTATAATCTCCTTCTGGAGTCTTGGCCTCCTCTGAATGACAGACAAGGTCTCTGACATATTCCTCATCCTTATTCTTTGTATTTAGTATCTTATGCTAGTTTGGGCAATGAGCAAGCCCAGAAGTTGATCCATGTTTGACCCTCCTTAGTCAAGGACAACCTCTTCCCCCTTTGGCTATGATTGTTCTAGAAGAGAACACACAATGCAGTTCTGGAAAGTGAGATATAATGAGTATCCCAGTGGGGTGCTTGGGAAAGATATTCCCATTCTGAAATGATATGGAGGTGCAGCAATCCTGACGTGCTCTAACACCTGGATTCCTTGATTTGGAGGTATCATGTGATGCCTGGTGTTGTGGTAGCCATCTGGTGGCCACCAGGAAGGACCGCTCATAGACAGGAAGATAGCAGTGAAGACCGATGGACCCAGAGGCCTTAGAGACAGTGTTTCAAAGCCAGCATATTCACTGAGACCATTCTGCCTCCTGACTTCTTTGTCACTTTGAAATGATGGCATCACTTTGTCTCTTAATAGCAGACCAGAAGTCTCTATTGAAAAACCAGAATTGTGTTTACAGCTATGCCCAGCTTGATATCACATTAGGAGAGGCTTCGTCTCCCCAAGTCTTTCCTCTGTCACTGACTTTTTCTTACTTTTTAAATTCATATCGTCCTCTTTCTAACTCAGTGAACTTATTTTTGTATAGGAATGCTATAGGCTGTCTGCCTTCTTGTGAGATGTTATCTTAAGCTCCTTTTAGCCTTATCTCCTGTTTCCTGCCTAAAGCCCTATCTTTGCCTGTGATTAATAAGATAGGGGAAACTGTTTACGGTTAGGAGAAAAACTGAAATGTTTTCAACCTCAGGTCTGACTGGGTTTCCAGGGCTGAGCAGGAAAAATGAAAGAAGAAAGGGAGCCAGGAGGGAGGAGGAAGGATCCTGCTGTTGTTTTCCCAGTCCATCTCCCTCCCTGACCACTGCCTGCAACACTCCATTCTCCAGGAAGACTGCTGCTCACTGGCTTGCTCCCCAAGACCTGCTCAGCCTGTTTTCTTATACACCCCAAGACCATCTGTCCAGAGGTGGTACCACCCACAGTGAATTGGGCCCTCCCGCATCAATCACTAGGAAAATGCACCACAGCTATGTCTACAGGCCAATCTTACTGAGGCATTTTCTCGTTTGAGGTTCCTCTTCCCAGATGACGCTAGCTTGTGTCAAGTTGGCAAAACATCAACCATGACACAGCTGATCCACCTCACGGCCTTCTTTGTGTCTTGTCTTGTACTATCCCATTTTCTATAAACTCTGATATAATGACACCTAGTGATAAGAATGGATGTCTTTGTATTTGCTCTTACCCTAGATGAAAGGCTGTTAATTGTGCTATCAACTGTAAGGTTTCATGATGTCCTTTATCTGATTAAGCTTTATTTTTCTCCTTTTTGCTGAAAATTTTCAGCATAAATAGATGTCGGATTTTCGTTAGATGATTCTTCTATGTGTATTAAACCAATTTTATGATTTTTAAAAAGGTATGTCAATATAGTGAATCTCGTGGGTTGATTTTCAAATCTGAAATCAACATGGAATTCTTAAGATAAACTTTTTACTTGGTAAAATTTGTAAATTTGGGGTGAATCTGTTCATAATAGATATCTACACATTTTGTTTTCCTTTAATGTCTTTTTGGCTCATAGATGACAGCCTCATAACTTTATAAATGTTTCATCTATTTTTTGAAGGTTTTATGGAGAATTAGTATGCCTTAGTCAATGTTTTATTGCTGTGAAAAGACACCATGACCACAGCACTTTTATAAAGGAGAACATTTAACTGGGACTTGCTTAGAGTTTCCAAGGTTTAGTCCATTATCAGCATGGTGGGAAGCATGGAGGTATGCAGGCAGACATGGTGCTGGAGGAGCAGGGAGTTCTATATCCAAATCCATGGAAGTTCTATATCCAAATCCACAAGCAGCAGGAAGAGAGAGAGAATGGGCCTGGCTTGAGCTTAAGAAACCTCAAAGCTCACCCCTAGTGACACACTTCCTCCAACAAGGCCACACCTACTCCAATAGGACCAAATGTCCTAATCCCTCTCAAGTAGGGCCACTCCCTAATGACCAAGCATTCAAATATATGAGCCTATGGGGGCCATCCTATTCAAACCACCACATGGTCTTAATTCTGATTCAAATATTTGATAGAATTTCAGAAGCATTTTGGTGCAGACTGTTTTGGGGCTCTGATTTTGTGGAGGGAGGTCACTGGCTGTGTGTTCTATTGCTTCAGAGCTGTGGAGCTGGACAGGTTGACTGCATTATTCTGAGTGATCTTTAGGGGAACGCCTGTCCCACAGACTATGTGTATTTAATCTAACTTGCTTGATTATAGTGACAAGAGTTGTTTATACTTTCTTGTATTTTGAAGCTTCCCTGCACAATCCCAGCACCCCTCTCAGTTCTATAGTTGACAATTTACGTCTGCCCCTGTTACAGTTCTTTTCTCTTCTTGATCTCAAATAAGAAGATTATTTTTTATCTCAAGGACATTATTTTGTTTTGGTTTTCTTCTGCTTCCTCTACTTTCTAGTTCCTGCAAGATCCACTCTCATTTCCCTATCCCCCAAATTGTATGTCCTTATTTATTTATTTTTAATTTTTGAGAATGTCATATGTGAATACTGTATGTACATCATTTCCACCCTACTCCTCTTCTACTGACTCTCATATCTCCCCTCATTCCTTTTAGAAGTAATGACCTCTTTCTCTATAATTATTGTTTTACGCGCACACACACACACACACACACACACACACACACATACACACACACACACACCTACCTGTGCAACCTATTGAGTTAATTTATTGTTGCTTGTATATAAATGTGTTTAGGGCTGACCCATTGGTATTAGACAACCTGTCAGGAAGCTCTTCCCTGATGAAAACTGATTCTCCCTCCCTTAGTAGCCATTATTAGCCTACAGCTCTTCATTTAGAGATGTGGTCTTGTGAAAATTCCCTCATTCATATTGGCATGTTGACTGATGTTGTCATTATGCAAGTCTTGTTTCAGCAATCATATTGTTGAGACGTCCGAAGTATAGCTTCCCTGTCATGTCCAGAAGACACTGTTTTGCACCAGGTACCCTGGCCCTCTAATTTACAACCTTGCCAGCCACTCCTTTGCAGTGTTCCCTGATCCTTTGTAGGAGTCATATTGCAGAGGTAGCTATTGAGGCTGGGTACCCCATGGTCACTTATTCTCTGCATTTTGACCAGTTGGGGATCTCTCTAATGGCTTCCATATGTTGCACCAAGAAGCATCTTTAATAAGAAGAAAGAGCTACACATTTAAAAAAATAACCTATTGAGACCAATTTGCCCTGCCCAAATACTCCTTGGTGTCAGGCCATCCACAGGAGCATAGTCAACCAGGGGCCATACCCTTAAAGAAAACTGATTGTCCCTCTCCCTGAGCCATCCACAGCTTCTAGGTTAGGAGTGGGCCTCTTGAGCTCCTCCCCACTCCATGCTAGAACATCGACTGACTTGATCTTGTGCAGGTTTTGTGTGGACAACCACAGCTGCTGTGAGGAGGAGTGCAATGGTTCTGCCATGTCCAGAGGCCGCTGTTTTGCTCTGGTTCTCCCCAACCCCTAGCTCTTACACTCTTTCTGCCTTCTCTTCTTCGGTGATCACTGAACCTTGTCAGGGAACGTGCTGCAGTGTACCATTTGGGGTTCCACTGGCACTGACTCTGTATACTTTGGCCAGTTGTAAGTTTCTGCATTAACTGCCATCACTGGGCATCTCTGATAAGGTCTGAGAGCTGCACTGATCTATGGGAAGAGAGATATCAGTTTAGAGGACACTTTGATACAGAATAATAATAGGAGTAAGTTCACCTTGGTGCCTGTGAGCTTCCCAAACACAACTTCTTGGACAAATTTTCAGGTATGTTTCCTTCTGTAGAGAAGGCCTTAAGTCCAGTCAGAAAGGTGTTGTTTACTCCCATAACATTCATGCCATAAAGTAGCTTGTATATGTTCATTTTTGCTTAACTGCATAATCCTAAACAATGTATTAATTTTTATTACTGAGACCTTTTTAAAAGTACAATAATTCTTGATTTAACTTTTTCACTCAATATGATTATTTTAAAATTTACCAAATAATAATATATGCTTAATATTCATTTTCTATGCTGAATGATATATTATCAAATGAATATGCAGGAGTCTCATCTATTGTAGTATATTTGTATACAAAAACTGTTTCTAATCTTTGCTTTCTCTGTTACACACAATGTGGCTGCGGGTGGGCGTGTCCTCGGTACATATATATGTAAGTCTAGTGTTTTGAAGACTTCAGAAATCTTTACTAAGAAATGTTAGCTTGTTTTCTGAAATGCTGCATAGATTTCCTCTTCAGCTAGTGGTGTACAGGTGTTTCTGTTTCTACTTTGTCACTGATAATGGCTTTGATCAGACTATAGATTTTGCCAAGTTGATGGGAAAAAAATTACTAAGGAAACTTAGTTTTTTCTTAAACATGTCTACTTGCTCCCACACTCCCCACCATTCATACATGGAAAGAATTGCACTTTCTGGTCCCTAGTGGGTTTATGTGATTTGTATTGGCCAATGAGTGTGAGAAATTGCATAATAATATGAATATGCACATAGCTCTTTTCCCTCTGACAAAGAGACCTTCAACATTCAGAATGGAACTGTTGAATTACTCTAGAAATATGAAAGGCTTAATGATCAGAACCTTCCAGGTGACTCAGAGTGGATATTTGGTGGGAGGTAAGTTTTTGGGGAATGGATCTTGAATGTTGGTATAATGTAGTGCATCATCATGTATTGAATGCCTCATATGTAAATACTCATTTCTATATATTAATGAGGCTTAACATATTTTGATATTTTGATGGTCTTTGTTTGTTTTGTCTTAAATGTCCACTCATGACTTACCCAGTTTTTAAATTGAAAAAAAAATTATCATTCTCTAAAGAGAGAGACATATTAGATTCTCATTTTGTTGTTGTTTGTTACTTTGTTTCATATTTCTTTATGCAATGTATGTTTCTCCTTTTAGCCTTCTGCTTCTTAAACTACACTTTCTATCTTAGAGAACTGCAAACATGGGAGGCTATAGGCCATGGGGTGGGGAACCTGTTGTTGTTAGATGGAGATGTGGTCCAAGTGCCTTCTAAACATCCATGTTCATATCCAAGGATCAGTGCTGCTCTCATCCTTTGTCCAAGAATCTTCCATTGTTGTGGGTATTGGCTAGTACATCAACTCATAACTGGTTCAAGTGAAGAGAATAGTTGGCGTGCTTGGGTCTAAATGGGATATCTATACCATCCACTCAGGGAACATCACTAAAGAGGGTAAAAGAAAAAATAGAGGTGTATACCACAAAAAAAGACGTCTTCAATACATTTAGGAACTCGCCTTCACAGGACCTTCACAAGCTTGGACCCAACAACATTGCATAATGGATGGGAGAGGGGTTCGTAAGCCCCTCCCCTTCCCTGAAGGGCTATTTGAAGTTAATTGTTGCTGGGGAGTGGGGCTTTTTCTTCAGTGGTGTGGCCACTGATACGTTGTCCATTCTCCAGTAAATGACCTCCCATCTGTGCTCATGCAAGCACCATAGCTAAACTTAGTGGGTCTCACACACATGCACACACGCGCGTACACACACACACACATACACACACACACACACACACACACACACACACACACACACGACATGAAAATAAGCGGAGGCTTTGTTAGAAAAAAGGGCTCCAATGGGAGAAGGGGGTGCGAGGGTAATGGATGTGAAAATCATTACAATTCATTATATGAATGCATGAAACTGTCAAAGAACAAAAATGAATAAAAAATTAAAAAATAAAAATGTAAATATGTGCCTCAGTTGATGTTCTATTGCTATAAAGACACCATGACCACAGTAACTCTTATAAAGCATTTAATTGGGGCTTGCTTACAGTTTCAGAGGTTTAGTTCATCAGACAGACATGGTGCTGGAAAAGTAGCTGAGAAGTTTGCATCAGATCTATAAGCAGCAGGAAGGGAGAGATACTGGGCTTGGAATGAGCTTTTTAAAAAACCTCAAAGCCCACTCCCAGTGACACACTTCCCCAACAAAGTCACACCTTCTAATTCTTCCACTTGTGACCAATCATTCAAATCTATGAGCTGGTGGGGGCCATTCTCATTCAAACCACCACAACATGCAAAAGTAGAGAAAGAGCTCTGATCATGTGACTGGATTTGGAGTCATCTGGGAGATACACTGCTGGATGCATGTGAGGGTGTTTGTTTCCAGAGGTTTAACTGAAGAGGGAAGAACCACACTGAATATGGGTGGCACCGTTTTATTGGCTGGGGTCCTGGACTGGCTCCATCCCATTGGCTAGAGTCCTGGACTGGAACCATCCTATTGCCTGGGGTCCTGGACTGAATAAAAAATAAAAAAAGAAGCAAGCCTAGGAGCCAATATTCATGTTCCCTGACTATAAACACCATGTGATCAGCTGCCTCACCTCCTGTTGCCACGCCTTCTTCCCTCCGTAGACTGTGAGCCAAGATAAACCTTCCCTTCCTTGAGTTGTTTCCTGTCAGGTGTTCAGTCACAGCAGTGAGGAAAGTAACTAACACAATAGTGTGACACACCAACTTTAATAACTACTGACTCATCATCAATCCTGATTAACCTCTGTCTACCCCTCCCCCCAATCCTTGGGTCATTTGTAGGAAAACTCCAGGCATCATATAGTTTTATCTCTGCATCTCCAGAGCACAATGACTCATTGTCACGTATAGAGCTACCTTTATGTACAAGTGTCTGTCCACTTCCTGGTCAGTACAGAATCTTAGGTCTCAGGTAGTACATATATCAAGCTGGACTTTAGAAAGATTTCTGGCAGTGGATAAGAGCCAGCATTTCTCAGGAACTTGTGAAATGGGTTTTCTGTCCACCAACAGGGGTCATTTCCCTTGCATCTGGCAAAAGGGACACTTGACTCTCCACTGACATATGCACCCATCAGCTTATCAAAGTCCCTGATAGCTTCCAGGCTCCCAGGTCCCTATTTGCAAGCACCTGTTACACATTTCAAAGCCCTTCTCACCTCCCCTAAACTCCCAGGCCCGCTCCAGGTCCCAGGCTTCCCTCCCCCAGCTACTTGTCCTCCTTATAACCACCTCGATTTTCCCTACCACCCCCTCCTGCTCTGTCACTTCTCTCTCAGCTAGGCGGGCCATGTCCAGTCTGTTTCTTTTTCTCCCTGCTCTGGGCTTCTCCAGATGCCTCTGGATATTTTCTCTCTTACACAGTGCAAACCTTCACCCCTACTGGAGCAGCCACGTTCCCTGGCTGTTTCAGCAGATTCTTTACTGGCCCCCTTGCAGACACAGACTGAAGGCTCAGGCTAGACTGTTGGCTTCCAGGGAAAGCCTGTGTCTTTGCCGAGCAGGGGACAGGAGACACTTAAAGACAATCTTCTCCTCTGCATTATGTTAAAAAGTGGTGGTAGTAACTTAGCTTAACATACACTCATGTTTCTAAGATACGTCCTAAGAAATATGTTCTATACTTGTGTGTTTTACATAGTTGTGTGTTCACCACTGTCCAATGTGACCTTTAACTTCTAAAGGGTCCGAACTGTTTCTTTGTGCTGTGTTTGAAGTAATGCCAGCCCATGATTCAGGAGTAAGGTGTCATGAATTCTGTTCTATAGAAACAAGAGCCCTGGCGAGGGTTAGGCCAGCAGGAGGGAAGGAGCTCACGGCTTGATTTATAAAGCACCCTCTAATGGCCAGCAGAAGAAATTTGCCTCGTGTAAAATAAATTTGGGATGTTTCTTCCTGTTCGACAAATTTCAGCTGTCTTCCTTTCAGGACGTTTTTAGTTAGTCTATGTATTGTGGATTCGGCACTGTTCATTGAAAACCGTATCACGCAGACTATGTAGTGTCTTGGGGATAAATGCACTACCATGACATCAGCATTGTCCAAGAACTTAAAGTACTTTGTCTTTCAGAAATGTTTCTTTTCTCTCTAAAATGATGTCTTAATTGTTAGCTTAAATAACACAGTGTCATGTGGTGATTTCTGCCCTATATTGCAAAACAAAACTATATATACAATGTTAAATATACTGCTCTGTTAATTAAACAAGTGTAACTATCTTATTGTTCTATTATCTTTCATTTATAAGAGAATAGAAGATTAAGTAGGGGACATACATGACCTTGGCTGGTTCTGGCTCTCTGTGGCCTATCACTACGTGCAGCTGGCTCTGGTCCTCAAGGCGTACTTGACACGTTTGACCCAGGAAAGTTCCTCCCTTCCTTCTGACCACACCGCTCCTTTGCTGTGTCTGTAACTCTTCCTGCCCTCATCCTGGAGCTGTCAGGCAGGACCAAGAGTTGTGAGGCCTTTTGATCTTTATGTCGGACCTTGAAAAATCCACAGGAGCCCATTTTCTAGAGTGGAATTCAAGGAATCCTGAGGGGGTGGGGAGGGCTTCTCTGAGTTCCTGACCCTGGTTCCAGTGAGCTTCCTGGACACTTCATGCTTAACAATAGATTGCTGGCTACACAGGCCTCACTCTTCCTTGTCTTCTCTCTGGCAGGTTTCTCCCCTGCCTGAGTGACCGGCAAGGTTTCTTTGATCATTACTACCAATGAAAATTTGTTCCACTTGATATTGAAGACTTGCCCTTATTAATTCTGGATACCTGTACATGTTGGTTTTTCTCCCCATCATTCATTATTTTCTAGTTGCTCACTGAGAGACTGAAGTGTACCTATCCTCCCATTAAAATGATTTTGTCCACTGAATACATATTTGCAGAAAACTACCACTATGTCTGTGGACTGACTGTGTATTTTAAATGGTAGCCATTATCTGTCTCCATTATGTGACAGATGTATATCTTCTAGTAATTTCATTTCTCAACTCCATGAAATACTTCTGAGTGGCTTTCTGAAATATCTAATCTCAGTTAATGTAACTAGGCTGGTCTATGACTCCACAGATCCACATCTCTAACAGATACAATCAGGCTTCCTCTTAAAGGGCTGTTCATGAGGTGTGTCAATCAAGATGAAAAGTGCGGCAGCTGGTCATGCATCCAGTCCAGACTCTTAGATGTGCAGTCCCCACCACCGCTTCCAGTGCATCACTTCTGCCTGGTTCTAGCACCAGCTGCTCGCTTTCCTAAGACACTTTCCAACGACTCCCGGGAAACCAAAAGCTCTTCGGCTACCCAGGCAGTTTACAGGACTGCAGAGAAACACTGCTGAGTGGGCTTGACTCTCTGTGGGAATGCAAGGAGCATAGCACAGAGGCCACGCATGACAGACAGTTAGTAGTACTACCACAGTGAGGGGTGGCAATCCCAGAGGGGCCAGTTCAACCCAGAATCTTCCTCAATCCAACCTAATCCACAATACAAAAAAAAAAAATCAAAAACAAACAAACAAACAAAAAACTCCAGGATCTTCTGTGTGCAGAAGTGAGTGCCAGACATTTCTTTCGTAACTGAACCAAGAAGATAAATTCTAAAGTCTTAAGGGACACTATATAAGCTAACCCCATAAACTGAATGCCTGCCAGGAAATACTTAGGCCTGATATTTATTGTAGGCTTAACCTAGACTCATGACATAATTAAGAAACTACCAATGTGTCTCTCAATAATGCAATTTTACTTTGTCAATAATAACTGCTTATCTATCCAATTTATGTGACTTTATCCAGTCCTATCACTTTCAAAGTCATGGAGGGTTGAAACTGAAGTCCTCCAGTATACCTTAACATGTAGTCCCTACAAAAGGGATTTGAAACCTGCCTTGAAGAGCAGCTTCCGATTCCTAGATCCCTGGTTGCAAAGGACAACATAGCCGTGGCGGGAAAGATTAGCCCCTCAACAAACGGAGTGCCCCACTTGGGTGTTGTGAACAGTAGGTGGGGGAGCTCATGAGACACAGAGGAGGAAGGAGGCAGCTGGACCACACTGTATGCCTGAATTGCTTCGCTATCTACACGAACCATGAACGACTTAGATTGTATCTGGGAAGCTTGTTGCAATCACTCTTCCGTCAGTGGGGCATCTTACTGTGAACCATTTAAACCCAAGTCCCCTCCACTCCAGGCCCCAGTCCACTGAGGAGGAGAGAGAGCACCATCCCAGTGGAGATCGTGGCAGACTTGTGTTAGCTGCACCCAACTAAATGACTTTGTGGTCCACGTAGCCCCAGGTTGCTAAGTCTAGATTCATTCTTGGTTGTGTAGGGTTAGTGTCTAAAGTTTGCCTTGGTATGTTCTCCTGATAATAGGCTTGTCTCCCCTGTCAATATGCTGCCTTCCAATCACCATCGGCCATTTTTATTTTGCTAAGCCCCACCCCAAGCTATTGAATTCAGAAAATCACTAGAATCAGTTTCTTTTCCCTCGCAGTTGGAAAATGAGTTTTAAATTATTCATATTAACACCCTTCAGATAAATTGAACTTCTAGACTCTACTATTCAAGACTGTTTAAGTAAAGATTAGTTTAAAAAAATCAATTTTTTACATTAATGGAAGGCATTTTTAAACTATTTATTTCACATTAACCATTGGTTTTGACTTACATAACTATGTCATCAAGAATTTCAAGAGTCATTAATATTAATAAGGAGAGAAGTAAACATCATAAGTTTAACATTACAAAACACACTCTCAACTTCTGCTTCTAGCCATGTAACTCCCTAGCTGGCAGAGCCCTTTCCCTACCCCACACATCATCTAAACGTGCTGACTGTGGCAGTATTTCAAATACTTCCTGTTCATTGCAACTCAATTCAGACATGAATTTAGAGAGGATTCTCTAAGACCAGAACGCTAAGCAGGATGGTAGAGAAAACACGAGTGAGCCTCCAGCCAGCATCGCCCAGAAGTTGTTGCCTGGTGCTGTGGCCTTGAGCTCAGGCTCACCCTCAGGATCGGTCTGAGTCTTGCTCCTCTGTTCTGACCCAAACCAGCCTGGAGGAGGAAAGGGCTTGGTCGGCTTACAGATTAAAGTCCGTCTTCTAGGGAAAAAGGACAGGGATGGAAGCTGAGACCACGAAAGAACGATGCTTACCTGCTTGCTTCCCATGGCTCGCTCCACCTACTTGCTTTTTTAACCCAGGACTACCTGTCTAGGGGCAGCATCGCCCAAATGGGCCGGGCCCTCCCTCATCAATCCTTAACTAAGAAAAGGCCTCCATAGACTTGCTTACAGGCCAATCCGATGGAGGCAACTCCTCAGTTGGGGCTCCCTTCCCAGATGACACCTGTTCTTGCAAGTGACAAAACGACTAACCAGTGCAGCAGAAACATGATTTATCCCCAAAGACACTGCTTATGAAGCAGAAGGTGGCACTTTCCTAGTGACAGCTCAATCAGAACATTCTGATAAATGATGGGCTGCATATGACAACGTTCCCATGGATTATAATGAAGCAGAACAATTCCTGAAGTACAGTGACATGTCAGTCATCATGATGTCATGGTGTAACTCATATTTTCAGACTTAAAAATAACCATATAACAACTCTGGAGATGAAAATATCATATCTTGTTTTAGTCAGCAGATAAGCAGACTATATTGGTGGAAAACCATCAGTGTGGCAAAGAATAAACTGCCCACAGTAGAGGACCGAGAAACATGAATGGGGAACACAGAAGGGAAATGGCAAAGGGAGAGGCTCACCTCACCGAGGGCTGAGAGGAGAGAGCAAGCAGTACTCAAAGAAAATGGCTACTTTCTGAATCTGGAAAAAGACTCCTGAAATTTACCAGGGCCCATGAAGCTTGGGAAGAAGAAGTAATGTTACAGCTAGAACCATTATAGGAAAAATGTTATGTTCCATCCCAAGCCCCATGGGGAGAGGCAGTCAACAGACTCTGAGAAGCATTAGGGTGTCAATGGTTGAGTAGAAGAACCCATCACTAGAATGATCATGGTTTTCTCATTTGCAAGAAAATCTGTCCAAGCACGTGGGCTAACATCTCCAGAAAACTGAACAAAATTAACTGCCAACTTGAATCCTTACTACAAATGAAAGAAAAAATATAAAGACATTTATAAACAAAACTCTTTAATGAACAGAAAGATCTGCACAACTGGATCTCCATAAAATGCCCCATCCTTAAGAGGAGATTTTTTTTTCCAACATAATATTTTAATTGATTATTTGGGAGCTTCATACAATGCACCCCGATTATCCTCACTTCCCAGTCTTCCTAGCTCCAATCTCCCATCCATGAGCCCTCCCCCCGGAAAGAAAAAAGATATATCAAGTCTAATTTGTGTTGCCCATATATTCACTGGACCCTGGTCAAACTCCCAGTGGCCAGGCCCTTAAAGACAACTGAGTCCTTCCCCACCCCACCCCCAACAGAAGCCATCAACTGTGAAGAGCTACACTTCAGCATCTTTAGTACAATTTTTTCAATTGATTCCTGTCTGAATTGTTCTGGAAGTGGGGGGGAGTTTGTCACAGAAGCCTTCAAGGTCTCTCATTGTCAACTACAAGTCTGCAGCCATGGATACTGAGCTTCCTTGCCTGTAACAGCCAGATCAAGGACATCCACAAGGTCTCTGGTGGCAGCACAGACCACAGAGGTCTTTTGAGGGGGATTAATTCAGAATAGGAACCATTCTTCACCTCAGATATCTTGTGAGCTCCAGACTGGTGCACACCACCCTTCTGGTCCTACCACAAGGACATGCTCCCTTGCCCACTGGGGCTATGTTCCCATACCTATCCCTTCTGCAGCCGTGTCTCTAGTTCGGCCTCTTTCGGCTGCTAGCATGCCACTCTGTTCTGCAGTCTTTCTTCCATCATAAAGGCATAGCAAGCTGCTGTGTGTCACACAGTGTGTGTGTGTGTGTGTGTGTGTGTGTGTGTGTGTGTGT
>CABHPP010137824.1:13228-39866 GCA_902168425.1 Peromyscus attwateri | reverse complement strand
CAAACTCCCACTTTGTCATTTTAATCCAGTGCAGTGTCCTATCAGAAAAAGTCAGCACTCTATCATCACATTCACCACCTTCACTTTGGAGATCTCAGCCTGAGCAATCATTCAAGAAAGGGAAGATTTCTAGGCATTAAATGGTCATTTGGTCTTGGAAGTTGATAGGTAGACAGAAGACAGCAGGAAAGTCTGGCTAAGAGCATTGAGACTCTACATCAGTGAATAGAGGAAATAATGGCAGGGTTCTTCACCACACTTCCCATTAGTAGTTTGTGTCTCCATCGTTGGCCCCAGACATTCTATACACCTCCACTTTTTGGAGGACTTCTTACAGACATGCTTAATGGTATCATGAACACATACAAGGAGATTGCAAAACAGGATCTCACCATGGTAGCTAAGCCCTGCCAGTATTCCCAAGTATTTCTCTAACATGAGCTCTGTCACTACGAGTCTGGTGACCTGCCCTTCAGAGTCCCCGGGGGAACTTGCTAGTGGCAAGAAAAGAGTTTGGTCCAGGAAAGGATGGGCAGTGTTGCCAAAATCATTCTTCACAACATCACTGCCGACTGAAGAGAACTTCATGCTTCAGAGTGAGCAAGGCTCCTAATGGGTTGGCAGATCTCCTAGAAACCAAGGAGGTCACAGTCTTGTTATCTGCAATTCTTGTCCCCTAATTCTCATCCTGTCTCCTCAGATCCTTAGCTTTGGAGCTGAGGACCTAGGACTAAGCAGTGACTTTGCACAGTGGCCTCATCTGGAGTGTGACCCATTTGGGCTCTGCTGCTGCACTGCTGGTTTGAACTTGTGACTCCTGGGTGTACAGTGAAAACCCCGACAGGTGGTTCTGTCAAGTGTCTGAGCTTCATGTTCAACAGTCAGCTCTTCAGCAAGGGAGCTCTCCCCATGCCCATAGCCACCTCAACATCCACAGGCATTGGGCAGACCATCCAGGAACAAGCACACTTCGGGATCGTAGGGACCTTGGCTACTTAGCTTCACCCTCCCTGGGCTGTAAGTGCATTTTCTAGTACAATCCTCAGTGATAGGAGCCATCTAAGGGACAGCTGTTCTAGGCTCCAGACACACCCCCACTAGGGTCACTGAAGGCTAGACGATCCTCATCTCCCTGTAAAACACAGATGTATGCTATGATTGTTCCCTAGTGTCCATTGCTACTTGAAGACATTCTGCCCTGCACAAAAGTTAAGAAATCTTGAGCCAGGCGTTGGTGGTACACACCACCTTCAATCCCAGCACTCGAGAGGCAGAGCTAGGTGGATCTCCCGAGGCCAGCCTTGTCTACAGAGTGAAATCCAGGACAGGCACCAAAACTACAGAGAAACCCTGTCTCAAAAAAAAGTTGAGAAATCTTCCAACTTTTACTATTTTAACAATCCTTTGAGAATATACAATCATACACCCCAATCCTGCTCATCTGAGATCTTATATACTCTCCTCACCCCTGAAGTATCTCCCATAAGAAATCCATTCAAAAATCATTTTTAAACAGAATAGCAGACCACCTCACTCCTGTCTTCCAACACCTCTTCATTTATCCTAGTGGCATTGGGTGCTTCAGTGTGTCACCCAGTGTACCCTTAGTCCAGTGAGACCTACCCACTACATGTTCATTGCAAGGAGTCACTGGTCTAGGTCAAGGACCCTGGTACACAGTCATCACTGGACCATCAACCCCACTTGGATATCTTTCCTTTGCCCAGAGTCATGGAGATCCTGTGGTTATTGTTCCACAGGACCAGTCCCCTTTATGCACTCCACAGCTCACAGATGGTGTAGATGTTAGTGTGGGCCAGTACCAGGGGCCTTAACTAACTAGCTCAGCTACCACCCAGACCCACCTCCTGAGCCTTGGATTGGTCCACCCTAAAAGGTTTTTATGATGTAACATGCTGATATTAAAATTAATCTTACTACTTGAACTAAGTAGCAGAATAGTTAAAGCCCCTCCCCGTGAAGGCCATGGAATCATATACTATTACTAAGTTCCACAAGCCAGCAAAAAGTTCAGATCTGGACACAGCCAGACGAGAAAGGCAGCAGGTGAGCTACAGCCTGTTAGTCCGCTGTTGAACTCAGGATACAGTTACGAAAGTAACACACATGGAGAGGGTTCCTTCTTAGGCAGCAATGCCCTTCATACACGTCCATCTCCTGTGACTCTGAACCCAAGCCCTGAAATACTTGAACTTGAGGATTTTCATCCAAGTCCCTGTCAATCAGGTTCAGGTGGCCTGATGAATCCACACCGGCTGGCCTCTAGTTTTCAGAGAAGACCTCAGGTTTTACAAACCCTTTTCCCAGTGCATTATGCTGACCCACTCCCAACACAAGGCTTTGGCATCTGAGGCCAGCCCCAATTAAGAGGACCAAGATCTGGTACCCAGCCCTATCTGGAGTCCTGCATGAAGACTCTTCATACTCATGCTTATCATTGGCAAGTAGCAGTTCAGCACATAGTTGTCTACATCCTCCAGGACATGGGCTTCAGGCAGAGTGAAAGAGTTGGTTGCCAACTTGCCTTCAGAGCCTCATTGGGAGGGCTTAAGAGACTGCAAGCCTGGGTATGTTCCCAAGATGGATGAAAGTCAACAGTGCCTTAGGCTGTTCCCTATACCTAATAGTAGTGCACCTGGGCTACACTCAACTGAGGTCAAGACCGTATTGCAATGGGTCATTTTTAATGCAGACCCCCAAACTACTCTAGTTGCACAGAATAACTAACCAGCAGAGCTCAGCTGATGACAGAGATATCCTATCAACCACCCAACTCACAGAGCTTAGGGGAACATTTCAGAAGGGAGGTCAGAAAAGAGTGCTAATCCTGTGAGATGCTGCCTTCTGGGCAGGACCTGCCTGTTGTACAGGATCTCAGAGCAGCTGTGGTTGCCTGCACAGGACCAAGCTGGTGAGAACTGCCCACATGACTTGGGCAGAGTCTTACACATGCTGCACACACAGCTGAGAAGCCACTGGCAGTTGATGGCTGGGGGGGTGAAGGTCACTTTGGGGTGGGGTTGTTTGGCCACACCCCAGTGGGTGACCCCACACCCATGCTTGTTGTCAGCACTAGCTGGATGAGCTCAGTTGGTTTAAAGAGAAATTTTGAAAAGAGCTTGTTGAGGGTGTCCTGGAACAAGGTGGAGTGGAAGGTGTGCCTGTCGAGATATATGGTACGCATGTATTCAAAATAAAGATACATTTGTAACCAATGCTTTAATGTGTGGTTATTTAGCTGAAGAGGCAACACCAGGGAAGGAAGTTAAAATGTCCTATGTCTTCAGTATTTGTCTATACAATGGTCTGCCAAAGCTCAGTCTCCCAGACAGGACATTGCCTTCTGGATTTCCTACACTAGTCTTTCTTGAAGTTTGGACTTGCTCAAAGCAAGACAATCACCAGTCACTCCTAGGCTCTACTGGCAATTCCTCCTTCCCCAGACCATTGTGAGTGGGTGACTGCCCAGCCCTTCAGTACCCAATTGAGCTCTTTGTAAAATGCCCACATATTCCTGGGCAGCCCCCTCCAGCTTTGGTACATGGAACCAGTGGATCCATGTGTTAGTAGTGTCCATGTATTTAGCAAACTGAGGCAGAGTCAGCTCCTCCAGGCCTCTCCAAATATCAACAGAAATGTTCAAACACAGAGCATTAGTCACCACAAACCCTGCTCTTTTGGCTTGCCTTTCTATTTACCCAGCTACCCTTTTCGTTCTGGGGAGGGGGGGGAGGAATAGCATGTTTTTATTTCAAAGATTATAAGCCGTGCATTAGAATCCCAGAGGCAGTAGGTATCTAGACTCATCCTGAGAATGAATTCAACACTAGGAGTCAGACAGGGCTTTCTGGAAAACACTAGGGATGTGCGGCCTACCAGCACATTGCTGTCCTTGTTCCTTGTGCGTGACAGTTTATCCCAGTGAGGAAAGGCAGTGTGATCCCACACCCTCTTCCCCACAGGCTCCGAATTTACATAGATGCCTTTAGTGCCAGAATATTTCCCTGCAACATCCCTTAGCAATCCAGAAACGAAGAAAACAAAACTGGAAGTGGACTGTGACGGCTGGTTTTCTCTCAGTTTGACACTAGAGAGTTATCTGAAAGGGAATTTCAGTTAAGAAAATGCCTCCATAAGAGCTGGCTGGAAGGTATTTTCTAATTAGTGAGAGGGAGGGCCCAGACCATTGTGAGCGGCGCCATCCCTTGGGATGGTGGTCCTGGGTTCTATAAGAAAGCAGGCTGAGCAAGCCATGAGCACCAAGCCAGCAAGCAACACTCCTCCATGGCCTCTGCATCAGCGCCTGCCTCCATGTTGACTTGTTCAAGTTCCTGCCCTGACTTCCTCCAACGGGCTATGATAGGGAAGTGTAAGCCCCATTAACCCTTTCCCTCCAACTTGCTTTTGGGTCATGGTGTTTCATCACAGCAGTAAGCCTAACTAAGACAACTGTCGATAGTATTCTAGAACAGATTGATTGGCAACAAACATTTAGATTCTAGCAGGAAGTTGGGTTTTTTGTCAGCTTGTCACAAAGTTACTTGGCTAGACAACTGGAGAAAGAAAAAAAAAACAAACTCCATCAGATTGCCTGATTAACGTTTGATGAGGGAGGGCCCAGCTCATGGGATTGTGCTGCCCCTGGGCAGGTGGCCTGGGTTATGTAAAGAAGCAAGCTGAGAAAGCACTCGGGAGGGGGCACTGAGTTAGGTCAAGCCAGTAAGCAGAGTTTCCTCGAGTTTCAGTTCCTGCCATGGCTTCCCTCAGTGGACTGTGGACCTGGGATAGGTAAGACAAATAAACCTTTTCTTCCCCAAGTTGCTTTTGATCATGGCATTTATCACAAATAGAAACCAACCCTAATAAAACCCAGGTGGCTCCAGGTATCACAATTAAGACAACAGAATTCCCATTTACTCAGTTCACCCAGCACATGGTCATGTGATGGGCTCTGTTCTTCCAAGCCTCACATGATGCCAAACGTGAGATCAAGATATTTCCAGAGAGGAGTATCTAACCCTAGTTTCAGGTCTAGAGACAGACCCAGAACCCAAGCAGGTGAGCTGCAGCCCATATGCCCTGACTTGTCACCTGCTGTGGTTACATTTGCCGGCAAATTCCCTGTAATCACCGCTCTATCCGCAATGGGTCCACTAAGTCAGGTACCGCTCCTTCACCACCTGGACTCCACTTCCTCCCACCTCCAGTTTGAACCGACATTCCTTGAAGCACTTAAAACTGGGGTTTCCTCTAAGCTCCCCATCACCACTCAGCTCTGGCTCACACCTAGCTGAGCCGATAGTGGCATGAATTGATGGATTACGTACTTTTCCCAGTGTGATAACTTTACACGGGGGCTCAGTCTACCTGCAGGCTGAGCGTTCCGCAGGCTCATCTCTCAGGTCAACCCCATCCACAGTGCCTTGACCTCTTCCCTTAGAGCTGCCTGCTTGGGCCGCTCAGACTTCATGTGCTTCCCGAATCCCTCTTTCCCGGTTATGGGTATTTGTCTGGAGGATGGATTTTTTGGTCCTGCTGGTATCCGTTTTCACCTTGGCCATCACTCATGTGAAAGCTGCTCTTAACCAACTGCTGCATTTGTCAGGGATCAATTGGAGCAGGTAAGGGTCATTAGGTCCAGGTCTGAGGTGAATGGAAACTCTTTGGACTGTAGCTGGCTTCCCTACATAAAAAGTCACCCAGGAGAAACTGGGCTTGTTGGAGCCTTAATTCATCCTACAGTGTCCTTCCTGACTGCATAGCTCTTTGGTCTGTACTGCATCTAGATTCACTTTGGCCAGCCCTCTGCATTGAACCTAAACTCAGGAATCAGTGCCTGCATTTTTCCAGGAGAATACTGGCTTTTAGGGAACACTCAAGAGTAACTTAAGCCTGTAAGACAGGTAGATGCAAGTATCCCATAGGCTGTCTTGCTTCCTGGTGTTACCCTCCACACACACACACACGCCCTCTTCCCCTCAAGTGAACAGAGGTGTATGACTATCTCAGACTTGGGACTCCCAGGAGCTGCTTTGCCAGGACCCCAGGACAGCAGTCAGAGAACACTGCTCCTTAAGCAGTCCTTATCATATCATACCCCTCCTGCCATACCCATTCGGCATTTTCTTTCTCTTCAGATGACTGTTTGCTCAAGATGCCTTCTGGCTTGTGGACCTCTTTGGCTTCCCTAGCAGCTCCGCTGATCCTGGCAGGCTGGCACCATTAGCCAGACATGAGGCAGTGACAATGCTTATGACTGTAGCCCCCGTTTTAAAAATCACCCGAGAAGATAACTGACTTTAGTGTTCTAGCTGCAGGGTTTTACACACACACCCAATTTTCTTTTCCAGGGCTCTAGTGCTGTAGGGAGCTTCCCCCCGCCTCCCTTTTCTCCCCCCTTCCCCCACCTCCCTTCTTCCCCCTTCTCTTTCCCTTTTTTCTTTTTTTTCTCTCATAATGACCCCCCAACAGAAGGTAACACTCTAACAAGTTTCCAGAGAAGCCTCAGAGCTTGGAAGGTTTTATAATGTGTGAAGACTCACGCCCACCCCTGCTCCCAAAGCATTCTGGGCGAGCAGCCTGGCCTCTGGTTTCTCATAGGCTCGCCTCTCTCTCTCTCCCCATCAGTTAGTAGCTAGATCCCGCCCCTATCCTGGCAAGTCACCAATAGCAGTAAAGGAAGCTGGGAATTTACAACCCCTCTGGATGGCTGCATCTACCGGTCCTCCCACCACACAAACAGCTGCTTCCCATGTGTAGTCACCCCTTAATTGAAACACCGACCAGCCTGTGCTCAATCCTACCTGGACTCTTCCTTCAGCCTGTGCTGTCAGATATCACCTGGTGCCCATAAAGCCCATGTGCTGTCAGATATCACCTGGTGCCCACAAGCCCAATTTATCAGTTTTTCTCTTCATTTTATGCCTCTGGCCATGGGGAAGGGTTTCAGAGCATGGAATGTAAGCAGATCCAAGAGGTGTGTCATCTAAGAAAATGTGTTCTCTCTAAGATACTGCCCCTGTTAACTTGCTCTGATGGCCCCAAGATTTCCTGTTTGTGCTCCACCTCCTCAGTGGAATGGTCCAGAGATGCAGGAGTCACATCCCCATTAGTGCTCTCACATGGACCAGTTTAGGGACTCAGGCTCCCGTATGCTCTGAGGCCCTGAGGACAAGATAGAGTATGGGATGACCTTTTCCAGAAGTGTCAGATTGGGAGGGCAGGCCACAGTGCCAAAGGACTGGGAAAATGAAGGGTGGCATTACATGTACCATGATTGGTGGCAGGTGAACTTGGCTAAAGCCTCCTGCCCTACGATCAGATGCTCTGAAGACACACAAATGTGAACCTTGGGTACCAGGTGCTTATGCTTTTCCTGACAGCTTGACAGTTGGGTCTGTGAGCAGCGCTTCTTTTCTGATTCAAAGAACTGCCAACTCCCTCCCGGAGCCTCCTTCATTCCCTTGACTCCTGCTGTCCCCCAACCAAGAATGCTGCTTGTACCCTTAAATGAAACCAGAGCCCTCCTCCGTGGCTGAGATGTAGGAAGTTTGAGGAAAACAGCTCAGCCCCACAGTTCATCAAGGGTCTGTCAAGAGCCTTCAGAGGTGGGGATGAAGGGGGCGGGGCCTTGGAAGGGCCACATTCGGGCTCTTGCTCCATCGGTAGCTTGTCCCCGGCTCTGCTCCATGCCAGCACCACTCACACCTCCAAACAGCACCCGCCCTACTTGTCTGCCGTCACTTTTGTCCATGTCACATTAAGTTCCGATTCTTATGTGTTTGTGTGTTCTGTATACATGTATGTCTGTGCACCATGTGTGTGTCTGGTGCCTGAGGAGGTCAGAAGAGGGCATCAGATACCCTGGAACTAGAGGTACCGATGGTTGTGAGCCACCACGTGGGTGTCGGGAATCAGACCTGGAGGAGCAGCCTGTGCTCTGAACCCTTGATGGCTGTTGTTAGTCGTCAGCTTGACTACATCTGACATTAACTAAAACCCCAATGGCTGGGCACACCTGGGGGGAGTTTTTCTTAATTAAATCATTTGAAGAGCAAAGATCCACCTCTAATCTGAGTCTTAGAGGTGGGAAGATCCATCTTTTTTATATTATATATAATCGTTATATTTTAGAGATAGGAGAACAAAAATTGAACAATTTAGGTGGTAGGTAAAAGGGAGTTTACATATCCTTTTTTAATCTTTTTATTCATTTTACATACCAACCACAGATCCCCCTCTCATCCCTCCTCCCACTCCCCCCCTTCCCCCCATCCATCCCTTATCCCCTCCTCCAAAAGGGTAAGTTCTCCCCTGGGGGGACAGCTAAGCCTGGTACATTCTTTGAGGCAGGACCAAGCCCCTCCCCCCTGCATCAAGGGTGAGCAAGGTGTCCGACCCTAGGTAATGGGATCCAGAAAGCCAGCACATGTACCAGGGACAGGTCCTGATCACACTGCCAGGGGCCGCTCAAACAGACCCAGCTACACAACTGTCTCCCGTATGCAGAGGGTCTAGTCTGGTCCCGTACAGGTTCCACAGCTGTCGGTCTAAAGTTAGTGAGTTCTTATGAGCTTGGTTCAGTTGTCTCTGTAGATTTTCCCATCATGATCTTGACCCCCCACTTGCTCGTAGAATCCCTGGGAAAATCCATCTTTAGCACGGGCCATACCTTCTGCTGGCAGCCTACATAGAGGACATAGAAGAAGGAAGTCTTTGGTCTTCCCCTGCTTACTCTCACTCTTACTAGCAAGTCCGTTCCTTCACTGGCATTAGAACCCACTTCTTCTGGATTCCTGCTACACTGAGGACCAGCTAAGACATCACCCAGCCTTGTGGACTGAACAACTACTGCATTCTTGGACATTCCACTGATAGACAGCCATTGTTGGACTAGCTGAACCACAGCCTGTAAGCCATTCTTATAAATCCCCTTTCTGTACATACACAGATTTTCTGTTCTGTTCCTCTAGAGAGTCCTAACTAATACAGATTTTTAAAAATCAAATTCTTCCTCTTTTGGTCTTTGCTTGAATGTGATGACATTGGAGTAAGTTCTGGAATTCCGTAAGTTCTAGAAACAGTCCAGCTTCATACAGCTCAGCTTCGTATTGCCCAGCTGTACAAGGTCAGGCTTACAAGATCAAGAAGGGCAGATTGCTGGAGGGTGGGGCAAAAAGAGATTTGGGGCAAGAACTAGTCCTGTTCCCTCCTGTCCTAAGTCCTGCCCGTTACAGCTGAGTCAACTCTGAGGTCTTAGGAGGTGTGACAGAGTGTTAGCAAATGTGCACTGTCTGTGTCAATTGCCACAGGACACTGAGCCCTTGGGCGTGTCCTGTGATCTCAGTGGGCTTTGACTTCTCTGCAGGAAAGTGTGAAGATTATGCACTCATGACCTCTTAATGAGCTACCACTCAGAAACACAGGAATGGCGATCATCTAGTATGTCTTAACTTGTCATCTAATGTTCTTGGCTCGGTAACACACGGTCACTAAG
Organism: Peromyscus attwateri; assembly: GCA_902168425.1. Lineage (NCBI taxonomy): Eukaryota > Metazoa > Chordata > Mammalia > Rodentia > Cricetidae > Peromyscus > Peromyscus attwateri. The sequence continues at coordinate 30,349 of CABHPP010137824.1, read as the reverse complement.
GTACCTGCTATATTTACTGTCTTGGTTTATTTTATGTTAACTTGAAACAAGCTAGAGTCACTTTGGAAGAAGGAACCTCAACAGAGGGCCTCTGGGTAGGTCTACGGCGCATTTTATTGACTGGTGATTGATATAGTGGGCCAGCTCACTGTGTGGGGTGCTGCCCATGGGCTGATAGACCTGGGTGCTCTAAGGAAGCTGGCTGAGCAAGCCATGGAGGAGCAAGCCAGTGAACAGCATTGCTCTATAATCCTATACCAGCTCCTGACTCCAGGTTCCTGCCTTGAGCTCCCGTCCTGACTTTTCCTCAGTGATGGACTGTAACATGGGACTCAAAGATGAAATCATTGGTTTGCTCTCAAGTTGCTCTTGGTCATGGTATTTATCACAGCACTAGAAACCTAACAAAGACATGCACTTAGCCCTAAGTGTGCACCATCAGCTGATTGAGAATTGCTGGGAATTTAGGGGAATCCTGAGAGCGCCTTAATCTGCTCACATGCTCCTACTAACAGGAAGATTCCCAAAGATGAGGGCCCTTGTGTGTGGCTCCGGTGCAGAGGCTAATTTATCTGTGTTCTTTAGATTGGAGGTGAAAGCTTCTCCTTGGTGGAGAAATAGCATCACGATAAATGATTAATTTAGTGTCTAACACATAACAAGTAGACATGGTGATGGCAGCTATTGCGTAATGTCAGACAAAGCTGTCCTCTTGGTCTCTGCTCGGGTCCTAGGATCAATTCTAAGAGCTAAAGGAAGATAATGGTGGCTGCCTTCTCTGAGGAAAAATGGAGAAATGGATGAGTAACTGAAGGTGGAGTGCGTGGCAGGTGAGTATTTTTGAGGGAACGTGAATGTGAAGCAGCAGGCATGTGGGGTCCCCTAAAGCAGCTGGCATGGGGGGCCTGCCCATCTACAGCATCTCCTAGGGAGCATCTGCCATGGGCTGGGCCTTCCCAGAGGAGGAAGCCAGATGCCCATGGTGGCTGTGATATGTGTGAAGAGAAAAAATGACAGATCAGTCTGAGGCTGTTCTCCAATCACTAGCTTCTGTTCCTGTCTCTGCAGGCTGGGGACAGTGGTTCCTTGAGAACTTCTAACTCAGAAGTTGTCAGGTGAGGTTTCTGATGCAGGAAGTCTGGGTGGGATCTGAGAAACTGCATTTCCAGCTGGTCCCCATACTGGTATGTTGGGTAAATCTTGAGGAACCAGGCTAAAGCCTTGGCATGGAGCAAGATTCCTAGGCCCTGCCAAGCACCCTGAGTAACCCCCCTGCCTGCTCTGTTTCAACTGGGACTATGAGAGACTCCCCAGGAGCTATTCTCGTGAAAGGGAGGGACAACAAAAATCTAGGAGCAGAGACCTAACCCAGAGTTCTAAGTTGTCCTCTTGGGGGGCCCTGGGTAATGTCCTGTACTCAGGAGGCAGCTAGCACCCCCACTTTTCTTAGAACCTTCTATGGAATGAGCACTAACCAACCACTCTGTTTCTATAGCTTTCCCAACATGTGACTTTCCTGATTTGGGCTACTGACCAGAGTTGCCCTCTGCCCTCTGCCCTGGGATCTTGGACAAATGGAGGCTCCAAGGCTGTCAGGTACCTCATGCCCAGAGGACAGTCAGAGATGACAAGGGACCTGTCTCACAAAGCTCACCAGCTGCCCTGTCATCTAGTTAATTAACTGAAAAAGCAAAATGAGACCCTCAAGTCTCAGTGGTGTTGGAGAGGACCTTCGATGCCTCTGAGTGGGGATGGCAGGGAGATGGGCACTGGTGACATATCTCGTGGGTGGCTGAGCAGCCTCTGTTAGTCGTGGCTATTAAACGCCTTTCTTGGGAGCTGTTTTTGATTCCTGTGGAATAGATTAAGACTGTTTTGAGTCAGAATTCAGGTCAACAATTACCTTTAATGAGATGTCTGAAGAGCACGGTCAGTGAGATGGAGGCCCTTGGGGGAGAGGAGAGGGAGGGGGAAGTAGTGGGACTAGGGGGTAAGGAATGAAGGTTTTATAAAAAGGTGTATTCTGTGGGAGAGAGAGGGAGAGGGGGAGGGACCGTGGGAGGGAGACCAGCCAATGAGAGGCATGGAGAAGCAGAGCTGGTTAGAGGCAGCCAATGAGAAACAAGGGGAAGGTGAGTAGAAGGAGCTAAGGACAGACTCATTGGGTCCTAGAGTGAACCAGGCAGATTTTCAAAGAAGAACAGAAAACAGGTCAATAAACAAGACTGAGATTGTCTGGGCATCTATGGAGAGGTCTACCATCTTGGAGCCGGACATTTCTGTTGTGTCTGTCAGAACACAGCAGGGAGTGACCACTGTTCCCAAGCACACCAGGCTTCTATCCCAAATCCACCCCTTTTGAGCTGTGTAGCTTTGGGCTTATCTCTAAACCTGTCTGAGCCTGTTTCCTAATATGTCAAATATTAAGCATAGAAGTTTTGGAACACTCTTTGGAGTGGAGTGCTGTCTGGAGAGTATCTGGTGGGCAATGATTACTGACTTAAGGAGGGGTCTGAGTGTGAGAGACATCAGCCTTGTCTAAAAGTTCAAGACCAGCTGACAGCAGAATTGTTTTGATTCGTCTGATTTCCATTGCTACCAAGGAAGATGTACACAAGAGACATGCCTGCTCTCCACAGAGCCTCTGAGCCACGGCCACAGGCTGTGTAACTTGGGGCTGGTGCTCAGGGAGAAGCTATCCTCTATCAGCGTGGCAGGATTGAAGCACCATTTGCACAAACTTTTACAGGTCAGCCTTTCTCATTTCCCCCATGAGTGTGCAAGAGTACAGCCACTTCAGAGATCCCTCTGGGGGTGTCTGTGCCCCCTTGAGTAGCCTGGTACAGTCTCATGCACCCAGGAGCACACATTTAGCTGGAGGACAGTGACAGTCTGGTGGAAGCTGGTCTGGCTGTCCTTTGACTGTAGAACCTGCCCATTAGAGCAGGAGAAAGTTTGCCCTGGCTTCTTGACTCCACAGGCCATGACCACCCCGCAGGGATACTGGCTGTGTCATTTCTCCCCACCCTAGGGAGGGATTTTTCTCTCCCTCTCCCTTCCTTCCTACTTCCTCCCCTCCCCTTTTCTGTCCTCCCCCCTCGGTGTCTTTTCTGGTTCTTCATCCTTCCCAGCCATCTCTAGCCTCTCTAGTCCATACACCTTCTGCCCCCCTCCACTCCGCTCCTCTCCCTTCCCCCCAACTTCTTTTCAGGGTCAAACACCATCTGCCACAGCCTGAAACAAACCCACATCCTTCACTTTTTCTAGGAATTTCCCTCCACAAACCTCTGGTATCTTGTGATGGTTCATCTTCCCTGCTAACATGATCGAATTTAGAATCGCCATTTGGGCCACGTGGAGGCTGGCAGACCATGGGGCCTGGGTGGTCATGGAGCCACCTGCCATACTCACTGAGAATGCTAGATGAGAGAAAGATGGGCTCCCGAGTTGTCTGAACCATTAGTATTTAGTCTTTAGTTAAAAAACAAAAATCTGATTTTGTATTTTAACTGAGATCCGAAGCGTTCTCTGTAATCGATCGGTTCTGCAGGGAAGGTGTATGCCCTGTGGAAATGTCAGACTGACTCCTCCCCTAAGGATAACGGAGCTACGGCAGGCTGGGCCCTGAGTGGACTCAGAGCTCCAGGTCTATGTGTAGAAGCACTGTGATGTGCCCGAACTGTCACTTGACACTGGGAGAACCACTTGGGCCCAAGGTAGTGTTGAAGCCAGAAGGGATGGGGCTAGAGGGGGCTGGCGTGTGAAGAAACAGAACAGGGAAAGCTGGTGAAGAGCACCTTGGTGGGAGCACTGGAGGTCAGCACGTGGTCCAACCAAGAGACGTCAGATGCTGAGGCAGAACACGGGAGTTAAAGTCAAGATGCACCTGAAAGTGAGGAGCTGGGGTGGGGAGTCAGGCAAACGGACCCTGGGGTAAGCTCCCCGGTGATGAGCCAAGTGGTGATGGCAGAAAGTATGTGCCAATCAAAGACCTGGAGGAATGGGAGAGGCTGTTCCCCTCCCATGATGTATTCTAGGCCCCGGGAATGTCTGAAGTAACCAGCACCACTTATCCCAAAAGACAGTTTGTCTGTCACCCCTCCAGGAAGGCCTCCATGGTACTGCCGTGCACACTCAGGGGTACCCTTCGTCTCTGAGCATCCCCTGGACCTTGTCTTCTCAATGTAGCAGTTATCGACCCATTACTGCACAGTGTGTAGCTGAACGTAAGAGGGTTTGGTGAAGGCAGCAATATCTGTGTTAATTCCTTCAGCGTGCCCCATGATCTCTGGCACATATTAGAGGCCCATAAACAACAGGGGGGGCGATGGGTGCTTACATGGTGAGGGAGGACAGTGCGAGGTCTTAGATATGACCAGGAATGGGGGTGACTGCATTACCTCCAGCCTGCTGAGATTCTGGGAGCCTCCAGGAATGGGGAGCAGGCATCAATGGCTAAGCTGACTTTAGCAAGGCCCTGGTGCTCTTATGATTGGCATCATTTCTATCATTTAGTAGCCCATTGGCATGGTTTAGTTGTAAAATGTTTCCTATTGGCTCAAATGTTTCAGCATCTGGTCTCCAGCTGGTGGCGCTGTTGTGAGGGTTGTGGAACATTTCCGGGAAAGACCTCAGGGAAGGAACTGAGTCACTGGAGGGTGGGCTTTGAGGTTTGTGGTAGTTCGAATGAGCATGCCTCTCATAAACTCATGCTTTGGAGGTGTGGCCTTGTTGGAGGAAATACGTCACTGGAGGCCAGCTTTGAGCATTTAAATGACTCGTGTCTTCCGTTTGCAGACATATCTGTTTTGTGCCTGTGGTTCAGGATGTGAGCATCTCTCAGTGTCCTGCTCCAAGCTGCACGCCTACCTGCTCCAGTGCCTCCCCATGACGGTAACCGACTCTTGTCTCTCTGGATACGTAAGCCCACATAAACTCTTCTTTCTGTAAATTGCCTCGGCCATGGAATTTTTATCATAGCAATAGAAAAGTAACTAACACAGGGTGGTGGCTGAACCCTGCTCCCGACTCATTTCTCTCTGCTTGACACACTCAGATGTTAGCCAGCAGCCCATATTCCTGTTACCGTGCCTCCTCCGCCAGGATGGACTGGATTCTTCCAAACTGTGAGTCAAAACAGAGTGATAAGAAAAGTGACTGGTACACCTGCATAATAGTCCCTAAAAGGGATGATTATCAATAACCTGAGGGACAAACAGTTATCCTAAGAATCAGACCCTGCAGATCCCAGGTCACTAGACACTCATTCTGCCTAAGTTTCATCCTTGAACCCTTGACGAGGAGAAGGGGTTGCAGCCCCCTCCCCATTATACACAGACACACCACACACACACACACACACACACACACACACACACACACACACACATACACACACACCACACACACACATACATACATACACACACACCACACACACATATACATATATACACACACACCACACACCACACACACACACACACACCACATTCAGAGACATGTTTTCTCTGGGGAAGAAAATCAAAAGGCCACATTTAAATGTAGGGAGATGTAGGGAGAGGATCCAGGGAGGGGACTCATCATCTGATGGCTTCTACTCCAGTTTAATCATTTCATTACTAATTAATGGGGTCATTAATACATTTCAAAGAGAAAGACCTATGATTAAAGGTTAATACCGTTGGTGCAATGCATCCCACCTGAAATTACATTATAAAAATGTCCAGAGTGTTTAATTGAACCTATAAGAAACAATGTAATTACACTCAATGTATGTGCCTCTGCATCTATTTGCTCCTCTTTGAGGTGCAGAGAGCCCACGTGGGCCAGTTAAAGGAGAGCAGAGTGATTCTCTAAAACTCCTTCTCCATCCCTCTAGTCTCCTCTGTTAGGTCCACACCCCAGGGGATAGATGATAGGTGACCTGTCAGCATACATCTGCACTTTCCCTTCTTAGGTGTAACATGATCGTGTGTGTGTGTGTGTGTGTGTGTGTGTGTGTGTGTGTGCGCGCGCGCGCGCGCGCGCGCGTGTGCGTGTGTGTCTGTGTGTGTGAATATATATGCTCCTGTAAGCTGGAGCCAGGGGACCACCTTGGCTGTGACTCCTCAGATGCTGTACATCTTGTTTTATTGACAAGGTTTCTTGCTGGCCTGGAGCTTGCTCATTCAGCTAGGCTGCCTGACTGGTCAGCAAGACCCAAGGACCAGCCTGTCTTTACTTCAGTGCTGGAACAAGTCCACACAACAGCACCTGGCTGTTCTCGGCGGTTCTGGGGATTGAACTCAGGTCCTCCATGCCTCCCTTGCCAGCTGAGCCGCCTCCTCCACAGCAGTGTAACAGGTTATAATGTCAATATAACGCCTTTGCTGGACTCTGGGCACTCACTAGCACATGGCAGGGCAATGGCTATGCTCAGGTGGCTCTTAGGTCCCTTCGGCAATCTGTCCCACCATGCCTAGGGTGCAGACTGTTAATTAAAAACACTAAAATCCCCATTATTTTAGTTACCATTTGAAGCAGCCCAAGCAGCAAGAAAATGCCCATCTCATTGCCACTTTCCTAGACAATACCGAGATGAGAATGAGTGGGAGAGAGTCAGTCTTGGTTTAAAAAGGAGGAGGCATTTCAAGAGAAGGAACAGTGTTTGCAAATGATAGGGTGTCATGAAAGAATAACATGGGTTTGGAGAACAAGGGTCCCTTGGCCTCAGCCCCTCATCCACTCCCCGACCTTGCTGGGATTAGCCACTCTACTGGCCTCACATGTTCACCTCCAAATGTAACTGGCTGTACCAGTTACCTAGGGTTATTTAAAGACTTTTTTTTTCCATGCCAGCATTTTTTTTTCTTGATAGCCATTCTGATTGGGGTAACATGGCATATCAAACTAGTTTTAATTTGCATTCCCTTAATGACTAAGGATATTGAACTTTTTTTTTTGGTACACATTTCTTTATTTCAGGATTTGACACATTAAAAGAAAAAAATGCCAACATATTTCAGACAATATACTAGAAACAATAAATAAAACAGCTCAAAAAATCAGATATTCCCTTTAAGTGCTATGTCCTTTCAATTTCTCTAAATCAGATTCAGCTTTCCATGGCAAACAATAACTATACATTTGGTAAATTATGTTGATAAATACACAAGGCAGGTGTATATTTCCACAGTATTTTTGTTTTTCACAGTTACCAAAAATAAAAATTGCGTTCAACTCATACATCTATAAACACTCTGATTTCTCACGGCATAGGTCTGAAAGTGGTGGGAGCACAAAGTCTTTTAACAATCTGGACTTCAGATTTCTGTCTTCAGAAAGATGTCTTTGGCATCTGCCCTCTGCGGGTACCTTTCAGAGTCTTTCTGCGTTGTTATCATGCTCTGGGATGATGGCAGAAAGTAAGCCTTGCTGTGAGATGAGGCAGGCAGGACTAGGGCTCGTCTTCTTCCAGTGAGAGGGCTAGTCTAACCCAGTCTTTTTGATATCATATTTTAAGGCAGCCTAAATGTCACTCAAATGTCCATTCCTCTAGGTCCTGAACTATGAAGTCTTCTTTTTTGGAGAGAATATCATTATTAAAAGTGCTGCAAGAGTTGCTGCGCCCATGGTATAAGTCGGCATCTAGCCACAGACCGAACTGACCCCCTCCACCACCAAGCTCTAAAGAACTTATGTCTCCGTTGATAAAATAGTAGTTTTCTCCACTCCACTTAAAGACCTTGAAATTAGGGCTACAGGTGTAGAGAAAAGTTTCGCCTGTGCCGTAATAGTGGTCACTGATCTTGAAGGAATGAGTTGCATATGCCCCAAATATCTGGTTATCCATGTCTTTGATGACCAGCAGAACAGGACTATCTAGAGATGCTGATATCCTATAGAGGGTTTTCAAGCTTGTTCCATGCTCTAATGTGCTGTAGGCCAGTCTCCATGGATAGCCTTGTACCCTGGCTGGAAGGCATCAGGCCAGCTGCTCAATGTGCATGTTCTCTAGGAGCACGCTGTGGGGTTGCAAGATGGGCAGTCCCTCTTCCTCCTCGTCCTCTTCTTCCTCATAGTAGCTGCAAGTGCTCTTCCTGCGTTTTGCCTCTTCAACAGTGATAATCATCGCACTAAGTGTTTCTTCCCAATTGGGCCTCTCTCGGGGGTGAACATTTCTATGTAGCTCTGGAACAAAATCATCCTCTTCAGACTGTATTGAGGACTTCATCTTCCTTCTTTAGGTTGGATTTTTCCTTCTAGTGCTTTATGTAAGGCTGGGTTTGTGGATAGGTATTGATTAAATCTGGTTTTATCATGGAATATTTTGTTTACTCCACCTACGGTGATTGAGAGTTTTGCTGGGTATAATAGTCTAGGTTGGCATCCGTGGTCTCTTAGTGTCTGCATAACATTTGTCCAGAACCTTCTAGCTTGCATAGTCTCTTTTGAGAAGTCTGGTGTTATTCTGATAGGTTTGCCTTTATATGTTACTTGGTCTTTCTCCTTTGCAGCTCTTAATATTTTTTCTTTGATCTGTATGTTTAATATTTTGATTATTATGTGGCGAGATGACTTTCTTTTTGGATCCAGCCTATTTGGTGTTCTGTAAGCTTCTTGTATCTTCATAGGTATTTCTTTCTTTAGGTTAGGAAAGTTTTCTTCTATGATTTTGTTGAATATATTTTCTGTGCCTTTGAGTTGGTATTCTTCTCCTTCTTCTATCCCTATTATTCTTAGGTTTGGTCTCTTCATGGTGTCCCAGATTTTTTGGACGTTTTGTGTTACGACTTTTTTGTCTTTAGTGTTTTCTTTGACTGACGAGGATATTGAACATTTTAAAACAACAAATATAAAAGATAAAACAAAACCATCATATTGAAGTTAGACAAGGCAAATCAACAGAAGGAAAAGAGCCCCAAGAGAAGGCACAAGAATCAGAGATCCACTCATTCCCACACTCAGGAGTCCCATAAAAATACTAAATTGAAAGCCATACTATACACACAGAGGACCTGGTGCAGATCTGTGCAGGCCTGTGCTTGCTGCTGCAGTCTCTGAGTTCATATGAGATCTGGGCAGTTGGTTTTAGAGGGCTTTATTCTGGTGTCCTCCATCCCCTCTGGTTCCCATACGCCTGCCTCCTCTTTTGTGGGGTTCTCTGAGCTCTGAGGGGAGAGATTTGATGGAGGCGTCACATTTAGACTGGTGTGTTCCAAGGTCTGTCTGTCTCTGACATGTCTGGCTGTGGTCTCTGTGTTTGTTCCCAACTGCTTCAGGAGAAAGCCTCTCTGATGATGGCTGAATGTTTATGAATATAACATATCATTAGTCATTTATTGTTGTTGTTATTATTATTATTATTATTAGTAGTAGTAGTAGTAGTATACTAGCAATATTTGGTTTTGCCCTAGGTCTCTGGGCTATCTAGTCTCTGGTTCTTGGTCACCCAATCAGTGCCAGGTATGGGCTCCATCTTTAAGTCAAGTCAGACATTGGCTGGTCACTGCCACAAGCTTTGTGCCACCATTGCCCTAGCGTATTTTGCAGGCAAGACAGACTGTAGGTCAAAGGTTTTGTGGCTGGGTTGGTGTTTATGTTTCCTTTTAGGTAGCCTGCTGAGAACCTTCCCATACCAAAGACACTAGAACGTTGAGCTGAAGGTTCTATGTAGGTGCCAGTTCGACCAACCTCTCGATAAATTGTGTTGGTGTTGTCTTCAGCAATGCGGCCTTGCTGTCAGTTGGTGGAGAGCAGCCTATTGTCTTGGCAGCAGGCTGAGTTGTTTTGGGGTTTCCATGGGACCCCTTTGGCCATCAACTCAGTTGAACCCAGTCCCAGTAATGGGAGCTTCATTTGGTGACAAGAGAAGCCTTGTCTTGTTCCCCTCATTATTTGAATACTCCATTAGGATCCATTCATGTATTTTAGGAAGTTTCCACTGCACTAGGTTTCCATAAAACTCTTCAAATGCCCCTCAGTTCTAGCTGTCTCTGCTCTCCCTCCCACCCCCAATCCCATTCCCCCTTCCCACTCTCATATCCTCCCCCTGCTTCAGTCCACCCATGAAATACATTCTATTTTCCCTCCAATGGTGATCCCTGCTTCACCCCAGACCCTTCCTCTAACTAACCTCTCTGGGTCTATGGAGTATAGCTTAGTTATCACTTATTAATGGCTAATATCCACATATAAGTGAATGCATACCATATTTATCTTTCTGGGGCTGGGTTACCTCACTCAGGATGATTTTTTTTCTAGTTCCATCCATATGCCTGCAAATTTCATGGTGTCATTTTTTTAAACAGTTGAATAATACTCCATTGTGTAAATGTACCACATTTTGTGTATCCTTTCTTCTATTCAGGGACATCTAGGTTGTTTCCAATTTCTGGCTATTATGAATAGAGCAGAAATGAAAATGGTTGAGCAAGTGTCCTTGTGGTAGGATGGAGCATTCTTTGGGTGTATGCCCAAGAGTGGTATTGCTGGGTCTTGAGGTAGATACAGATTCCCATATTTCTGAAGAACCACCATATTGATTTCCATAGTGGGTGTACAAGTTTGTATTCCCACCAGCAATGGAGTATTCTCCCTTATTCTACATCCTCAACAGTCTGAGCTGTGACTTGTGTTATTGATCTTAGCCATTCTGACTTGTGTAAGATAGAATCTCAAAGTAGTTTTGATTTGCATTTCCCTGATGGCTAAGGATATTGAATATTTCTTTAAGAGCTTCTCAGCCATTTGAGTTTCTGCTATTGATAATTCTGTTTAGATCTGTAACCCAATTTTAATTGGGTTATTTATTCTCCTCATATCTAGTATCTTAAGTTCTTTATGTATTTTGTATATTAGTCTTCTATTGGATATGGATAAAAAAAATCTTTTCCCATTCTGTAGGATGCTACTTTGTCCAAATGATAGTGTCCTTTGCCTTACAGCTTTTCAGTTTCATGAGACCCTGTTTATTAATTGTTGATCTTAGTGTATGTGCTAACAGTGTTCTGTTCAGAAAGTGTTTTCCTGTGCCAATGAGTTCAGGATTTTTTTTTTTTTTTTTTACTTTTCTTTTCTATCAGGCTCAGTGTATCTGGTTTTATGTTGAAGTCTTTGATCCATTTGGAGTTGAGTTTTGTGCAGGGTGATATGTATGAATCTATTTGGATTCATCTACATGCAACTGTCCAGTTTGACCAACACCATTCATTAAAGATGCTCTTTTTTCTAGTGTGTATTTCTGGCTTTTTTAAATAAAAAATTAGGTTTTCATAGGTGTGTGGAATTATATCTGGATCTTCAATTTGATTCTGTTAATCAACATGTCTGTTTTTGTCCCAATACCATAATGTTTTTATTACAATAGCTCTGTAGTACAACTTGAAATTAGGAATGGTGAGACCTCTAGCAGTTTTTATTTATTTTTTTAAATTCAGAATAGTATTAGCTAAGTAGGGTTTTTTGTGTTTTTATATGATGCTGAGAATTGTCATTTCAAGATCTGAAAAATGTGTTGGAATAGTGATGGGGGTCGCATTGAATCTGTAGGTGGCTTTTGGTAGGACGGCCATTTCAACTATGTTACTCCTACTGGTCCATGAGCCTGGGAGATCTTTCCATCTTCTGATGTCTTCTTCCATGACTTGAAATTTTCATCCATACAAGGCTTTCACTTGCTTGATTAGCATTACCCCAAGATAGTTATATAATTTGAAGCTATTACAAAAGGTATTATTTGCCTGATTTCTTTCTCAGTCCATTTGTCGTTTGTATAGAGGAGGGCCACTGGTTTTTGTGAGTTAATTTTGTATCCAGCTACTTTGCTAACAGTGTTTATCAGCTGTAAGAATTCCCTGGTGGAATTTTTAGGGTCACTTATGCATACTATCATATCACCAGCAAATGAAGATAACTTTGGCTTCTTCCTTTCCAGTTTGTATCCCCTTGATCTCCTTCAGTTGTCTTACTGTTCTAGTTAAGACTTTAAGTACCATACTGAGTAGGTATGGAGAGAGTGGACAACCTTGTCTTATTCCTGGTTTGAATGGAATTTCAGTAAACTGCCTTTATTATGTTGAGGCGTGGCCCTTGTGTCTCTAATCTCTCTAGGACTTTTATCATGAAGGGATGCTGGATTTTTGTCAAAGGCCTTTTCTGCATCTAATGAGATGCTCATGGTTTTTAACTTTCAGTTTGTTTATATGGTAGATTACATTTATTGATTTTTATTATTGAACCATGAGTTTATAAGTTTTCTATTATTTCTCTTTTTGATATTCAGCTTTAATCCATGGTGGTCAGATAGGATGCAGGGAGTTATTTCAATTTTCTTGTATCTGTTGAGACTTGTTTTGTGTCCAGGCAAGTGGTCAGTTTTGGGGAAAGTTTCATGAGGTGCAGAGAAGAAGGTGTATTCTTTTGTGTTATGGCGAAATGTTCTGTAAATATCTGTTGAGGTTCATTTGGTTTATAACCTCTGTTAGCTCCAGCATTTCTCTGTTTGGTTATTGTCCAGATGTCCTGTCTATTGGCTAGAGTGGGGTATCGAAGTCTCCATTATCAGTGTGTGAGGGTCAATATGAGATTTAAAGTGTAATAGTGTTTCCTTTACAAACTTGTGTTCTTTTGTTTGGGGCGTAGATATTAAGGATTGAAATGTCTTCTTGGTGGATTTTTCCATTGAGTATGTAGTGTCCTTCTCTATCTCTTCTGATTAGTTTTGGTTTGAAATCTATTTTTTCAGCCTAACCCAGCTTGCTTCTTAGGTCCATTTGTTTGAAATATCTTTTTCCAACCCTTCACCCTGAGGTAATGTCCATCCTTGAAGTTGAAGTGTGTTTCTTGGATGCAGCAGAAGGACGGATCCTGTTTTCACATGCATTCTGTTCTGTTGGTCTGTGTCTTTTTTTGCAGGGGAGTGGGGAGATTGAGTCCATTGATATTCAGAGATATCAATGACCAATGATTGTTGATTCCTGTAATTTTGTGTTGTAGTTACTGGTGGTGGTGGTGGTGGTGGTGGTAGCAACAGTGTGTGTGTGTGTGTGTGTGTGTGTGTGTGTCCCTTCTTTTGAGCTTATTTATTCCCTGTGTTTTCATAGTTGTAGTTAATGTCCTTAGGTTAGAGTTGTCCTTACAGCACCTTCTATAGGGCTGGATTTGTAGATAGATATTGTTTAAATTTGGCTTATCATGGAATATCTTATTTTCTCCATCTATGGTGACTGAAAGTTTTGCTGGGTGTAGTAGTTTGGGCTGGCATCTGTGGTTTCTTAGAGTCTGTAGCTAATCCCTCCAAGCTCTTCTGGCTTTTAGAGTCTCCACTGAGAAGTCAGGTATAATTCTAATAAGTTTGCCTTTATACATTACTTCATCTTTTCCCCTTGCAGCTTTTAACATTCTTTCTTTGTTCTGTACATTAAATGTTCTGATTATTACATGCCCAGAGGACTTTCTTTTCTGACCTAATCTATTTGCTGTTCTTCATGCTTCCTGTATCTTTATAGGACTCTCCTTCTTTAGGTTAGAAAATTTTCTTCTATGATTTTGCTGAAAATATTTTCTGGGCCTTTGGGCTGCGTTTCTTTTCTCAATTTCTATTGTTCTTAGATTTGGTCTTTTCACAATGCCACAGATTTTCTGGATGTTTTGTACCAGGAGTTTTTATATTTAACATTTTCTTTGACTGGTGTATCCATTTCTTCTATTGTAACTTTGATGCCCGAGATTCTCTCTTCCATCTCTTGTATTCTGTTGGTGAAGCTCTCCTCTGTAGTTCCTGTTTCAAATTCCGAAATCTTTTATTCCCAGAATTCCCTCAGTTTGGGTTTTCTTTGTTGATTCTATTTTAGGTCTTGAACAGTTTTATTCATTTCCTTCTGCTGTTTCTTTGTGTTTTCTTGGATTTTTTTCAGAAATTTGTTCATTTCCTCTTTAAGGACCTCTATCATCTTCATACAGCTGGTTTTAAGGTCTTCTTCTTGTGCTTCAGCTGTGTTGGAATATTCAGGACCTGCTGTGGTAGGATAGCTGGACTCTAGTGGAGACGTTTTGCCCTGGCTGTTGTTGATTGTGTTCTTATCCTGGTGTCTGGGCATCTGGGATTCATATGAATATAGGTCTAGTGCTGGTTTCTGGATTTGTCTTTGTTGAGTGGATGTTTTGTTCCTTGGTTTCTCTTTCCTCTCTGAATTTTTGAGAGTGTGATGGCTGTGTGTTGCCTGGTATGAAGTTTTCTGTGGCCCTGCTTCCCTGGCCTACTCAGCTGGTGTGTTCCCAGGGAATGCCTGCTGCTGGTTTTAGATGCTAGGATGATGGCATGCATTGGGGGAAGGAAGGTTAGAGGAGGTCCTTTTGGCCCACTGGGGCTGGTATCAGAGAGGAAAGGGAAACTGCAGTGGGTGTTCAGCTCCAAAGCTGGGGGTGAGACCAGGGGATTGGATCTGAAGGAGCAGAAGAAGGGGAGATGATCTGTAGGCAACCTATCCGCTTCCCTGGCAGGAGTGGCCTTTGGGTGAGCCTTCCGGGGATGGAGGCTGGGAGAAAGCCTACAGATGTTTTAAAGATTTATTTATTTTGTGTCATTAAGTGTGGCGGCATGGATGTGTGGGTTCATTCAGATCTGTGGAAAGGTGGAAAGAAGACTCAGAGGCACCTTAAGAATGAATCTAGCCTTTCTCAGCTGCAGGGACATCCAGCCTCTAAGGACTGAAGCACTTTCCCTTCACCCAGGGCATTTTTATTTTTCTCTCTATTTACAGTTTAGTGAGTTGATTTCTATATGCTCAAAACAACCTAAAAGAAGCACCCAAAGATACAATGCCAAATGCAAATTCCTCAATTTATCAGGTGCCACGGGTTTCCTGAACCAAGTTTTGCATAGGCCTTTGATCCTTGGGAGACTCTGAGACAAGATTCACATAGGGTAATAATAGAAACAAAAGGTATGGGTTAAACAAAGGCTGGATTAGGGCTAGGTGCTGCTCTCTGGAGCCAAGCCCTGAGTAGCTCAGCAGGAATGCAGCCACAATTTTCTATTATTTTGTAGGGGTGTGTGTGTGTGTGTGTGTGTGTGTGTGTGTGTGTGTGTGTGTTGTGTGTGTGTGTGTGTGTGTGTGTGTGGTTGTGTGCGTGTGTTAGTGCAATGCTTGTGGAGTCCAGAAGAGAGCATTGGATTCCCTGGAGCTGGAGTTACAGACAACTGTGAGCCAGTCAGCGAGGGTCCGGACCCCTGCAAAAACCGTACATTCTTAAGTACTGAGCCATTTCCCTAGCCCTGTTCAAAGATTGTTAGTGACTCTAAGACCAACAGACAAAACCACGTAAGTTTTTCGTGCTCCTTCACTCCCTGTGCACATAGGTGAACCTGCCCTGCAAAGCACACTGTCCGCTTAGTGCTCAACTTAAAAGCAATGCTGACCTCAGGCAGGGCTGAAGCTGTTCTCTTGCTGACTAATGGCCTAAGCATCCGTCCTCTGCCATTCAGCACTGTGGGCAGAGAAATCGACTTGACCCAAGACTTTGGGCCTGACCATTTAACAGCTTTGACTTGGAGAATGAAGATGAAGATGGTGTACCAGATCACAGGCCTCAAGAAACTTTGTGTGTTCTAGACAGTTCTGCACAGCCTGCAATGTCACCTACAGAATGCCACCAGGGTACCTGCTAGCTCCATGAGAAGAATGGGAGACACTGGGGCATGGTGGCAGCTGAGCCAGCTGAGCCCAGCCCTGGAGCCCAGCATAGGAACAAAGCAGTTTGCTTATAACTGGCTCCATCTGTGACATGCGCAGTGCATGCTTGTTATCATAACAGTGCATCACTAACCCTGTTTTGTTGACATTTATTCTATTGTGTGTATGTGTATGCATGTGCACACGTGCCATGACGTGTGTGAGACAGAGGACAACTTTATAGAATTGGTCCTCACCTTCCACATGTGGATTCTGGGGATCAAATTCAGGCTGTTACGCTTGGCAAGCTCCTTTACCCACTGAACCGTCTCGGGCCTGTTGTCTCTGTTGTTGGCTGGGTTCTCTTATGCCGCTGTTGTGACAATGGGTCATTGGCCCGTTTGCTTTCACATGATTAATAAAACAGATTCCTAAACGGGAGGGGGGGGTCTGTGAGGATCAAGGCCTCCGTGTCTTACTGAAAAGATCACGGAAGTGAGAGAGATGTAGGTGCCCACGTCCTTGTTTTCAGTTTTCTGTTAGCTCTGTGACCTGGGTCGCTCACTTATTTCCTGTGCCATTTTCCAAATCCTGAATAATAAACACTTTTCTATCAGTTTCACAACTTTGTAAAGATAATCTTGCAAGAAGGGTGGGCCTGGCAGCACAGGCCTTGTAATCTCCAGTTCCTCAGGAGGCTGAGGCAGGAGGATTGCCAAGTTCAAGGCTAGCCTAAGCAATTGTTTGTTGTGGTAACCACCACTCATTCACCATATCAGAAGCGAGGGGCTGAGGATTAAAAAATAGAGACAGGAGACAGCGAGTCATTCTTCTCAGCAGAATGCCGAATGCCCTTTACTGAAAGAGGGAGGAACCTTAAACACAGGCTTACAGCACAGTGGAGGAACCTGGAGGACAGTAGTTTGCATTCTTGCATCTACATTCTAGATGTTCTACATTCTAATTGCTCTACATTCTTGCATCTAAGCTCTTTACACCAAATGCTGGATACACAAACAATCTCCAGTGAGCCTTTAGGAAGAAGGAAACCAGCAGGGAATCAGCATAGGGAGGACATCTGGTCAAGGTCAAAGGTTAAAGGAGGGCTGGGGATAGATGTGACTCAGTGGTAGAGCACTTGCCTAGCATGTGTGGGGCTCTGGGTTCAAACTTCAGTGCAGCAGTTCCACGTGTGTATGCATATTCGTCGTGTGTGTGGGTGTGTGTGGGTGTGTGTGTGGGTGTGTGCGCGCGCGCGCGCGTGTGTGCATGTGCATGTGCATGGGGGTGAGGGTGGGGTGTATAAGTGCAGTTTATACAACTAGCCACCGATGCTGTATGTTCATGATTGCAGGGGTCATATTGTACCCAGAAGACAGTGTTTCATAGTCCTTCCGGCTCTTACAGTCTTTCCTTCCTTCCTTCCTTCCTTCCTTCCTTCCTTCCTTCCTTCCTTCCTTCCTTC
>CABHPP010137824.1:0-13218 GCA_902168425.1 Peromyscus attwateri | reverse complement strand
TTCCTTCCTTCCTTCCTTCCTTCCTTCCTTCCTTCCTTCCTTCCTTCACTTACTTTTAGGGGAGAGTACAAATGCAGTTCCCCACTACCACAAATCATGCAGAAATGCAGGAGTCAGCACACCCAGGGTATAATGGACGAGTCTCGCCCTGGGAAAACCACCTTCGTGATCATGGTGTCTCCCTGCCAGGTGAGTACATAGGCTCTTACGGTCTTTCTGCCCCACTTCTGTGATGCTTGTAGGACTTTATAAAGGGTGTTAAGGATGCCTTGTAGGTCAGAGCACTCAGTGGGCACTTCTCAGCATGCTGACTAGCTGTGAGTTTCTGTATTAACTGTCACCCTCTGAAAAAAGCTTTCTGGGGGATGGTGAATGGCTCAGCAGTTGCTGTTTTCACAAAGGACCACGGTTCGATTCCCAGCTCCTATGTCAGGTGGCTCACAGCTCCAGAGGATCTGATGCCCTCTTCTGGCATCTCTGGGAACTACACACACATACACACACACACACACACACACACACACACACACATAAATAAAAAATAAACTTTTAAAAAAGTTTCTCTGATCAAAGATGAAACACACATCCGAAAGGCAGTTTGGCTGCATGTCTATTTAGCAAAAGCAATTTGGTCAAAGATGTCTTTGAGACATCAGTGCAGTCTTTGTGGTTATAAATTATTATTAGCTGTATATTCTTGTCCATCTTAAATGAGAGTTCCTTCAAAAACAGCTAGCCTAGGATGACTTGGTTTGGTTTGCATTTCTTTTGGTAGATGAATCTGAGAGTTTAGACTCATGTCTGCCCCTGGCTCCTCTTTGCCTCCGTCTGCATGTGTCGTCATAGAGAAAACTCTAGAATATTGAAACAGGAATGTTTTCCCTATGCAACCAAGAATCTCTTCCCCCTAAATAGTGGTTTTGTTTGGGGCATTCATCCTTATTCTAAACTTGGTCAGCTGGCCCCATTCCCAGCCAGTCTTCCTGGGCAGCAGTACCCCTGAGGCCCTGTGGGAGGCGTAGGCAGCCTCTCTAGCTGGCTGGGCCATCACATCCCTTTGTAATGAGCACTTTGGTGTATTGGCCAACAATCCCCCAATTTCACCCTTGAGCTCCTCTGCTCCTCTCTGGTGAATGCCATCTGCTCCTGGTGATTTATCTACATTTAGTTTGTCAATTAAGTAGAAAATCACTAACACATCTACTGCCATTTGAGTTTGTATCTACCCTGTCGGTCCCCAGAACAGTCTGGAAGCGGGACCTTTATAGCGTCATCACATACAAATGCAGAACCTGAGCTTTTTGAGGAACCTCATCCTCTATATCAGATTCACTGATTAAGGAAAAACGAGAGAGCACCTACTGTGTGCCTTCCAGAATATTCTTAACAAGGAAGGCTAAGGTGGGGAGACAGGAAGGAAAGGTGGGAATGACTGAAGAGCAGTATGGAGAAGGAACTAGGGGGGGCGAGCAGTTTGTAGGAGAGCCTTGAAACAGTGAATGGAAGAGTGAGAAACTCGGAGGAATATGGCCCTGGTTAGAGAGAAGGTTGAAGCAAGAGCTGCAAACAGGTGTCCTGAGTCTCAGATGTCCTTAGTCTTTCTGTGTTGTTCTTCCTCACGCTCATCCTGGAGAGTGGCAGAGCAGGTACAGGTGACATGCATGGGCCTGTTCTGTCCTGAGGTCATTATTACCCTCAAGACAGGCATCTGTGGACCGGACAGGGTCTTCTCTCTAGTCCAGTGGTTCTCAACCTTCCTAATGCTGCTACCCTTTAACACAGCTCCTCATGTTGTGGTGACCCCCAGCCATAAAGTTATTTCTTTGCTACTTCATAGCTGTAAGGTTGCTGCTGTTGTGAATCATAATATAAATATCGGATATGCAGGATATCTGATATGCAACCCTTGTGGGGGCCTCAACCCACAGTTGAGAACCACGGCTCTAGAGTCTGTCTCTCAGAGGGACAGCGGAGACCACTGGACCCTTGTAAGAGGAAGATAAGAGATCTGGACACAGCCAGGGATCTGGAGCAGGAGAGTGAGAAGGAAGGGGTTTGGGGAAAATGGCACATAGGGAGGTGTTAGGGGTTAAATCGACATCTCACGGGGGCTAGAGAGGTGGCTTGTGTGACAGAGTGCCTGCTTTACAGCCACCCAGCCCGAGGACCTGGGTTCAATCCCCAGGACCCCCATGGTGGATGCAGTGCACTGACTTCAGAAGTTGTCTTCTAAACTCCACATGTGCACCACAGGGCATACACACACACACACACACACACACACACACACACACACACACACATAACATAAATAAAATGTACTTTGTTTCTTACAGTCAGCTGTGATGACCTACGCCTGTGATTTTAGTGCTGGGCAGGTGGACACAGGAGGGGATCCCTGGGGCTCAGTGGCCAGTCAGCATAGGTGACCTCCAGGTTCAGTGACAGACCCTGTCTCAAAAAATAAGGTGGAAAAAAATTGTGGAAAATACCTGGCATTAACCTTTGGCCTCCACATGTACATGCATGTGCACACACACACACACACACACACGCACACGCACACGCACACGCACATGCACACGCACACACACAGGTATATACATGAATACATTTATGTAGAGACACACGGAAATAGAAAACAAAACTGAAGCATTCGCCTGTTTCCAGGACTTCGGATGTCATCACATCTGTCCACCCTGGCATTGCTGTGAGAAGACAGGACTGCTGTGCCCTGGAGCAGATCTACAGGAGTCAGTGGCCCTGGATGAGACTCCAGCTCAAAGCAGCGGAGGCCGGAGTAAAGTGCTGGGGCCTGTGGCAAGTTCTGATGCTGTTTGAGATACTGCTGCATACGTTCTGATGCTGTTTGAGATACTGCTGCATACATTCTGATGCTGTTTGAGATACTGCTGCATACGCCCCTGAGGGGAAATGAACTCATTCCAGCCTTGTGGATAGGCTTGTTAGGTGTCTTCAGGAGTGCCTGCCTAAAGCATGGTAGAAATCCCTGCTCTGTTGAAATTCTGGGCTCTCTACATACTTGCTTTCAGACACCAAATGTGAGCCAGAGAAACCCCACTGCTTCCAGCAAGTTTTCTGAGCCAGCTCTCCTTGTAGAGGCATGGAATCCGACACTGTTGGCTTCCTCTGACAGCCTGGCTCACACAATGGAGACAGCTTAGAGCAGAGGCTCAAGTGGGCACTTGGAAGGATCAGCAAACAGGACATGATACGTGTTTACAACCCCAGAACTGCCCCACTGGACATACAACATTATTAGGAAATAAACCTCAGCTGTAAGCCATGTACATTTCAGGACCATTTGTTACAGCAATGTAGTATAACTCATACTGACTGATACATTTGTGAGTGCTCCTGAAGTGAGACAAATTAGGAAAAGTCAAGGCCACGAAGTAAGCTGTACAGAGGGTCTTGAGCCAAATAGGGTAACTCATGGAAGGATTTGAATAGCTAAGAGACAGGGGCTGGAAACTGCAATGAGAATAGATAGGCCTTACTGATGGACCCAAAGGTCTCTGAAGCCAAGTCCCATTCCTCTGTGCTTCAGTTTTCTCCTTTATAAAATGAAGATAATAAATCAGCACCTGGTTATAGGGCTGTTTCCAGGTCTGAATGAATTGCCCAGGCACATTACCCGCTTATGCTGAGCACAGCACCCTGGCCACAGCAGATAGATCCTCGGGATGCATTAGACACCTCCATTCTTTCTAACTCTCCTACCCTGCAGAAATCAGACTGAGTTCTCCAGAGGGTTCAGCACTCCCTGGAGACCCTCACCACTGACTGACAGCAAAGGAGCTTCCTGCAGCCAGCCAGGGAGAAGGCAGGTTCCACGAGCCAGGGGTGTGGGTGGCCAATGACAGGCATTTAATTCACATTTAAGCCAAAACAGTTGTTAGTAAATTAAACATTGATTGTAAATGAGCCTCCAGTTAAGATTCACTAATTACACCACCAACTCGATTGTCATGCAATTTATATACAATTACCCCAGAACAAATATTTAATTACTTTCCCCTTAATACGTTGAACTAATATTGTTCATCAAGCTGGTAGATGGAATGTGGAAACATTTAGTTGACGCAAAGATGGGCAATCAGAGAATTAATAAGACAATGGCCACATTGTCTTGTCTACTGGTGTGACAGGGCTTTAATGGTGATGAGGGGAGCTGTAGAAGGAAGGCCCTATGTCTATGATGGTGGAGGAGGTGGTAGCTGGAGACACCTGGAAGTGGAGGATTTCCCTGAAGGGTGTGGTCTAGAATCCTCTGGGGAAGGCTGAGGCTGTGCCGTTGGTTAGACCTGCACCATGGCTCAACAACTTCTTCCACCCATCCTTCTCCAATGATGGCGATCACAAAGCTACTCCCCAAATCACATCCTACTGTTCTGGAAAATTCTATCTACAACTGGAAACCATTGGGCTTTGCTGGACAGAAAGGTGACGTGATCTGACTCACCCATGAGCAGGCTGAGGCTGAAGGGAGGCAAGAGGTGAGGGCCAGCCTTGGGAGCTTTCCTAATTCACAGAGGTTCTGCTCTGTGGGAAGAAAACAGTGAGTGAGGGCCTCAGAGGAGGAAGCCCTTGAGACTCTGGGACAAGAGCAAGCAGGAAGGGCTGGGGTCGGGGCTGCCCTGACTGAAGGCAGCTGGACCTGCTTTGCCCGGTGCCTGGGATGGGTTCTAGGTTCTGTCTTTTGGGAGAAGCCATGGTCCTTCAGCACCCAGAAAACAACTCTGTAAGATGAAAGTCTGGAAAAGAACGGAAAGTCCACCTCGTGCATTTGAGAGAGAAAAGCAATACTAGGGTGATGACAAGTATTGATGATGGAGAGATGACTGGGGGGGAGGGGCGGTTAAGAGTGAGTACTGCTCTTCCAGAGGACTGAGTTTTGTTCTCAGCACCCACATCAGCCAGCTCACAACCTGTAACCAAAGAATCTGGTGCCGCCTTCTGGCTTCCACAGCACTCACATGCACAACCCCACTACTCACAAACAATTCATACACATAAATAAAAATAAATAAATAAATAGGAGCTGGAGAGATGGATCAGTGGTTGACAGCACACACTGCTCTTGCAGAGGACCCAAGTTCTGTTCCCAGCACCATCTCCAGTTCACAATCACCTGTAACTATAGCTGTGGGGTCTCAAGTGCCCTCTTCTGGTCTCTGCAGGAACTGCATTCAGGAGGCTACACAAACCCATGTACACATAACAACACACACACACACACACACACACACACACACACACATATATATATATATATATGAATGAGCCTGGCATGGCCATGGCCCAAAGCTATCAAATGACCGATATGTGCTGTGGGTACTGTGCCCTAAGGATTTATTCTGAGGTGGGTACTTCTAAAGCAAGACACAGGATTGGACGTGGGGAGATTCCTCCACCAAGAAGATCCTCCTTATCAGATGTGGACATGGTCACCTCCAGACTCAGAGCCCTCCCTTCATACACCCCCAGCAGCATTTGCCTCAAAGGCAGTGTTTTCTGTGACTTGATTATACTGAATGAGAGAGAAGACAATTTTCTTAAAATGTGTGCCCAGGAGAAGCCAGGAACCAAGCGAAGTGTTCTATTACCTCAGATTCGAAGAGACCTCTATTTCAATAGTAAAATTTTGTAAAAGACTTTGAAATGGAAGAAAGTAGTGCTGAGTGCTCCCCCAGCGCGGCTGCCCGGTCCCCCATTGCACCGGGACCTGAGCCCCTGCACTACCTTCGGCAACTTCACAACTGTTAGTCCCAAAGAACCCTGACAGTAATGCAAATGACTTTTCCCTCTCAAAATGCAGATGGATGTGTGGGGAAATGTTGCCCAGGAGTGAGTGAGTGAGCCCCCTTTGCAGATATTTCTGAATTGACTTCAGTTTCCTTGATCACCTGTTCTTGCCTTGTTTTCTGGAGATATGAAAAAAAAAAAGTGTGTTCACCCTGGATAGATACCTAGGGCAGACCAGAATAACGTAACTACACCCTAGTTCGGTGAGCCAGTGAATTTACTGGGATAGCTTACAGGAGCTTGGGTGACTTGGGTGACTCAGAGGCAGCTTTAGCTGCAGAAAGCCCACCCCAGCGTGGGTGACGACCCATGCAGGATGTTTCTCGGGAGCTCCCTGAACAACTTGAAGGCAGTTCTACTGAAGAGTCTCTTCTCCCCCAGACAGTTGTTTACTGCTGATGTAGCTGTGAATCCTGTTACTTTCCGAGCTTCCCCAGCCTTGCAAACTACCTTCCTTAGCTGTCTCCCACCCTGCAAGGCTCCCTCTCCCGAAGGTTTACAACCTTCCCAAACATTGTCACCACCGGAAGCCAAGTGTCCAGACATGTGAGCCTCTGGGGGACAGTTCACAGTCACACAGTCACGCCCCTGGCCTCCCTAGACTCACCTCATGCTACAGAATGCTCTTAGTACAACTTCAAAAATTCCCAGAGTCTTTTATAGTGTCAACACTGTTCCGAAGTCCAGCTTTAAGATCTGCCCTGCCAAGGAAATCAGATTAGGTTGATCCCTTGAAACCCTTCCTACCTTCCTTCAAATCTCTGAATAAAAAGGCACGCATGCGCGCGCGCGCGCACCACTCCCCCACCCCCCACCCCCCACCCCCGACACACACCACAGTCTAAAACGTCTTAGATGAGGTTCAAGACAATCTCTTAACAATGACATCCTGTAAAAATTTTTAAATTATGTTTCCACCACACAGTGGTATAGTACCAGTCCACAAGAGGAAATGGGACCATAGTGAGGGAAGATTGGACCAAAGCAAGGCAAAACCCCACAGGGCATACACTAAATCCTGTAGATCCATGTCTGCCACCTGGGGCTTCCATTTCAAAGGGCTTAAATGGCTCTGCCCTTCTAGATACTAATGCTTCAGGAACTAACTACCCAGCTCCTGTATCAGCTTGTCTCTAGATCCTTTCTTCATCTGGTTATCACATCTTACTAGTTCCCTTATTAAGTAATGAGTGAAATCTAACCTGTGATCATTTTGTGTTTATATGGATATTATGATTTTAACCTTAATTTTTTGCCCTTTAATATCATGCATCGAAACATTGACCGACCCTTTGGCCGAGGCACAGGGCTGGGTCTATGTGGACCCTGGGTCTGTATGGCTTTCACCAGCAGAACTACTTCCATCAGTCATTTCCTGTCGATTCATCCATGTGGCTTTCCTCTCATCCTGTGTGTCCTCAAGGACTACAGAGGCTGGGATCGGACCCCAAACTAAAGGGGTTTTTGAGAGAAGGAAGAGGCTGAGTCTGGCCTCTGGGTGCTACAGTCTATGTGATGAAATGGGTGTGGAGCACACTTAGGGAATGAGATCTCGAAGCACAGATCACCTTCTGTGTTGACTTACGTCTCTCTCTGCCATGAGAAAGTGAGTCCCGGAAGACAAGGATTTGGGAGAGCGAGGTTTTTTTTGTAGTGAATGATCAAAACACATGTTGGATGATTGGATAAGCGTGCATCTCTCAGGCTCTCAGGTGTCAGTCAGGAAGCTGAGACAATCGTATCCCTCAGAGGACCTTAACTAGGAGAGTGGCAGGCTCAAGGCCACAGGCAGTCAGGATGAGGCCCTGAAGAGAGAGCCTTGCAGGAGAGAGTCCCCATGGATAGCATGGTGGAAGTCAGGATGGGACAGAGCCTTCAATCCTGAAATCAAAGTGAGAAAGACATATTTGCTAAATCCTGACCCAACCTTGGCTAAAACTGATGTCAGCCTGCCCCTTGGATATGCACAGTATTTTGAGGGACCCATGACTCACCCGCATTGTTGTGCTTTCTGCTCCCGTCCGGATCAAACAGAAACACCATGGTGACACAGTTGTGCCCTGTTCTTATTAAAGTTCATATCCTGTCATGCTCATTAACACTCATCACAGCTACAGCAACAAGATGTAACGGACTTGTGGGTTTTACCCTTATAAACGCCCTGCTCTTTTAGCTTGGGGCTGACTCGAGACCTGTAGTCACAAGAGTGCATGCCCCTGGCTGGGTCTATGTGGCTCAATAAAATCTTCAAATTCATAAAGAGCTCGTCCTGGTCTTCTCTCAGGTGAGAACAGTCCAGCTACAGTAAAATATGGGGAGAGTTAGAGACTATACCACAGACAGCACAATGGGGCCCTGAAGGGTGAGACAGGAAGACAAACTGGTGCAGAATTCTCAGCTATAGCCCCTGCTTCCACTAGTGACGAAGGGAAGCTCCTGGACTGCTCTAAAGGCGATTACAAGGACAAGACTCTGGGACGGGGGTGGGGAGTGGGGGGGTGGGGTGGAGGGGATGGGGGGTTGGGGGGGGGGGGGGGTGAGGGGTAGGGTGGGGGTGGGGGAGCAGGAGATAAGGGAAGGAACTCTGTTAACAGCTACAAGCAAATGAGCCAAAGCAGTCACAGACCCAACGCATGTGGACTTAGAATGACAGCTGAAAGGGGGCTCCTGCATCTGGCTATTAACCCCCACCTGTCCAGAAGTACGTAAATCCTTTTGTTCCACATTATCCCCCTTATTTTTGGCCATTTTTAAGTTCTCTGTAAGTAATTTATGCTTTTTTTTCCCCAATTTTTCATTTCAAGGATGCTCTTAGTCCAAAGTGGTTCTGGCCCTGGTGCTTTTCTGGCTAACGTCAGTCAAGGCTAACTAAATAAGCCTCTGTGTTTCAAAGGTTCCCTGGTCTCAAAAGACTTACTCAAACACTACTCAGGCAGGAAATGCCCTCGGGGCTCAGTTCAGCCTTTCACAGAGCAGGGAAGATGGTCCCTGGGAGCCACACAGACCTGGGCTGCTGGAGTCCAGAGGCAAAGGGATGGTGTAGGTGGGAGCAGGGGTGCTGATGCTGGAAGAGAAAGGTCTAACGTCCGTCAGTGTGCAGGGCCAGACAGGAGGAGATTCATGCTAGAACCAGTGAGGAGGGAGGAGGTTGGCAAACAGACAGGAAAGGACAGAGGAGTGAGCCAGGAGGCGGGAGGGACTTGGTTCTCATGGGATCATTCAGTATGAACTACCAGAGGGAAAATAATGTTCTCTGGCCTAACTGGGTTCTCAGTGGAGTTTCCTATAACAAAGACACAATAACAAGAGAAAACTAAATTGAAATTCATTATCACGTAAAGCACATGTGTGTACTGGTGTCATGTAAAACACATGTGTGTACTGGTGTCATGTAAAGCACACGTGTGTACTGGTGTCATGTAAAGCACATGTGTGTACTGGTGTCATGTAAAGCACATGTGTGTACTGGTGTCCAGAGAAATGAGTTGATCTCAAATAGACGGTTTCAACCAGGGCTTCCGACACTCTTTCTGTTTCCACCCCTTATGCCTGAGAAGTTCTACATCATCAAGGGATATAGATAAATGAGTAGGCACACAAATGAAACACTTGCTGATAATAATTCACGAAGAATTTATTTCAGAACAACTCTCTTCTGTGCTTGTAATGTTACCATTTATTAAGACAAAAGCAAGTTTGCATACTAATGACATGGAAGTTCTCTTTTCTTTCTGCATACAGAACTAAATCTTGGCTGAATATTCAATACCACAGGACGTATCTTCAGTGTTTTACAGAGTTGATCAATATTTTGATTTTATAATCATCAATGCTGGGAATGCCACTTCACATAAATATACAGCACAGAGTGGCAGAGCTATGCCGAGAGCCATCTTAGAAGTTGTTGGAAATTCTGTTCCCATCTGAAGCCAAAATTCATTTAACAATTTTTTTTAATGAAATGCAAGTCAGCAACCCAAATGGCAGTTTTTAAAATGAAGCACTCTAACACCACCAAAGAGATCTGACACTTACATCCTGAATCAAGTTGGTAGAAAATATTAAAAGTCCTAGCACACACGGCAGCATGCCGCCATGTGTTACTTCATTCCTGGGTGAATCCAGTGCCCTACTTCGGCCTCGGCGGGCACTGAATGCATGTGAGGCAGATACATATATGAAGGCAATAACATTCCTATATGTAAAATTAAAAAGTAAATATTTTATATACTGCAATTCGTACTTAAGGCAGCCTTTAACCCAAGCTGATGTGCTTGAGGAAGTATTTGTTGGCACTTTATGATGTGACTGCATGCAATGTACAAAGTACGTATGTTATGTGTTCAGATTCAAGGCTACAGGGACATTAAACATGGCTGAGTGCTATCAGAAACGCCTTGGGTTCACTACATGTTTGGTTTTTTAATGGTTTTTGAAATTTATTTATTTTTATTTACATGTATGTGTCTGTGTGCCACATATGTGCAGTTGCACAAAGAGGCCAGCAGAGGGTGCCTGATCTCCTGGAGCTGGAGTTATGGGCAGTAGTGAGCGGCTGGACACGGGTTCTAGGAACCCAACTCAGGTCCTTTTGCAAGAGCAGCAAATATCTTAACTGCTGAGCCATTGCTCTAGTTTCGGAATTAATTTTTGTTCATTGCACATTCAGAAACCTCATTTCTACGTTTTGTGCAATCCCCACCCTCAGTTACTCCAGTATGGGGTCGCAGTCCACAGTTTTAAGCTGGAGCTAAAACTTCTGATTTAAACACCACCATCTGGGCTGGGGAGATGACTCGGCGGTTAAGAGCGCTGGCTGCTCTCCCAGAGGTTCTGGGTTTGAATCCCAGCTGTTCACCACCTGTGAGCTCCACATCTAGGAGATCAGATGCCCTCTTCTTGGCCTCTGAAGACACCAGGTATGCATGTGGTATATTACACACCCAGACACATAAAATAATTTTTTTTAAAAAGAAAAAAGACCATTATTTGCTGAAAGAAAGAAGAAAAAGGAATGTAAAATTATGGGGAGATTCCTAAGAACAGAATGAAGTAAGGCTGTTTGTGTGGTGCTTAATACTGTTGACTTGTCTCTGGCTACGCCTGTGAGAAATCATCTCCATCCATCAGGCTGAGGTGGGAAGACCCACCCTAAATGATGGCAGCATCCTTCCCTGCTTGGGTCCCAGGTAGCACACAAAGAAGGAAACTTGCTGAGCACTAGCCTTCATCACTGTCTTCCTCCTGGCTTCAGACACAGTGTGGCCAGCTGCCTCAAGGTCCTGCTGCCCGGCCTTCACCGAGTGACAAACTGGAACGCTCTCTGTGCCCCTACCCAACAGCTATCATTTACAGAACCTGGCTCCTCCATGCTCTTTATCACACAGGCTGGGCTGAGCTAAATCATGTGATAAAAATTTTCTTGCCAGCCCCTAAAACTTGAAGTCTGGTATCTCCTTTATCCTAGGTATCGGTTCAGGGATTCGCTGTGGGGATTCTTGAAAAGGCTCCTCTGCCCGGTCCTCCCTCTCATGGCTCTCTGCCCTCCCGTCTCTCTCACAGTGCTCCTCTCCAGGTGGGAAGGAAAAGCTCCCCTCTCTGTAAGGCCACCATGTTTAGATTTCCATATGTACGTTGTATTTTCTGGATAATGCTCTCCCTCTCGCACTGCGGCTGACCGTGGCCTGCAGGCACTTTCTCCTAATGAGCTGCATGTCCTGATGGGTCTTATATGTCTGTCCTTCTGGACCCAGCACGGCTGTCTTACTGCATACTTCTTACAGAGATGGTCTGGGTTGGTTGGTTTGTTTTTTTTGGTGGTGGTGGGGGTTGTTCTGTTTTTTGCTTTGTTTTGTTTTTGAGACAGGAGACAGGGTTTCTCTGTGTAGCCCTAGTTGTCCTGGAACTCACTCTGTAGACCAGGCTGGCCTCGAACTCAGAGAGATCTGTCTCTGCCCCCTGAGTGCTGGCTCTTTATCATTGTAAAAGTCTCTTCTAAGAGGATAATGCTGTGCCACTTTCAGTTTCTCTTATAGCTGCTGCCTCAAAAACAACTGGGTCCAAAAAAACCATCCTTGTGCCATGGAGGCGGATTCTGGGAGGCACAGTGTGGCCAGCTGTCTTACTGTGCCCACAACAGAATATTAGGCAAAAATGGTAAGACACAGGCTGGGGAGGGAGCTCAGTGGATGGCATGCCTGCCTCCCATGCATGAGGTCTAGGTTCAGTCACCAACATCGCATAAACTTGGTGTGGGGTGCTTGGGTGTGGTCCCTCCACTAGAGGTGGAGGCAGGAAGACGGGGAGTTCAAGGCTAGCCTCAGCTACACAATTAGTTTGGGTCCAGCCTGGCCTTCATGAGACCCTGTCTCCAACAAGCTAATAAAACAAAACCCAATACATTGTGGTGTTATTCTTGGTTGTCAACTATACTGGATCTGGAATCAACTAAGAGACTCACCTCTGGGGTAGATCTGTGAGGACATTTCCAGGAAGGACTCACTGACGGAGGAACACCTTCTTCCTCTGGAGTGGGCAGCACCCTCTAGAGGCAGCCCAGGGGTAAAAAAAACCGAGGGACAAGCAGTGTTGCCAGCCAGCCTTCACTTCTTGCTGATGTGTACATCTATTCTGCTGGTTCTGCCTCCGCCGCCACCACCGCCGCCACTGCCAATGCGGCTACCAGCCCTCAGTGCCATCACCACTCAGCTCCCTGGAACATCTAGACGACAAAAGCTGTCAGACCTGAGGCTTCAGTGGATGTGTGAAAGCGGAAGCATTTGGGTCCGTGGGGACGGAAGAGGGAGGCAGCTGGGCGTGGGGGACAGGTGTGGAAGCGACACCACAGGTCTTACCTTCTGAGACTTTTGAGTGACTGCTGAGGGCTGGCCGGGAGCTTTCACAGAACGGACAGAATTCCCGGCAGAAGAAACTGCCGCGTGGAGGCTTGTGTCTTTACAGCATGAGTAGACTGGGTCTAGGGCCAGGCAGGCAGTCATCCACGAGTGCCCGATGGGACTGGAGAGGGTCACACAGGGAGCAGGCAGGAAGAGCAGGCCCTGGAGCCAGGCCTTACAGATGGCATGTTGGGCTAAGGGAAGCGGGCCTTGTTGTGTATACAAAGATTAGCAAGTTCCATCTACGGAAGGCCAGATGGTGAATTGAGGCTTTGAAGTCTGTCCTTGTAGATCCCTGGATAAAAACCGCAGGTACTGCATAAATAGATGGGTGTGGTTGTGTTTTAGTAAAACTTTAAAAAAGAAAACAACTTCATTTACAAACACAGCCTGAAGGCAGGTTCGACCCCTCGGCTTCCCTGTGTTTTGTCTACCCCTGCCACAAACACTGGGCATCCCTGGGCACATTCAGCCAAGGTGAGCAAGGAGCAAG
>CABHPP010137823.1:2387-30786 GCA_902168425.1 Peromyscus attwateri | reverse complement strand
ATGAGTGAGTACATACCATGTTTGTCCTTCTGGGTTTGAGTTACCTCACTCAGGATGATATTTTCTAGTTCCATCCATTTGCCTGCAAATTTCATGCTGTCACTGTTTTTCTCTGCTGAGTAGTACTCCATTGTGTATATGTACCACATTTTCTTAATCTATTCTTCAGTTGACGGGCATCTAGGTTGTTTCCAGGTTCTGGCTATTACAAATAGTGCTACTATGAACATAGTTGAGCATGTATCTTTGTGGTATGATTGAGCATTCCTTGGGTATATGCGAAAGAGTGGTATGGCTGGGTCTTGAGGTAGATCGATTCCCAATTTTCTGAGAAACCGCCATACTGATTTCCACAGTGGTTGTACAAGTTTGCAATCCCACCAACAGTGGAGGAGTGTTCCCTTTGCTCCACATCCTCTCCAACATTGACTGTCATTGGTGTTTTTGATCGTAGCCATTCTGACAGGTGTAAGGTGGTATCTCAGAGTCATTTTGATTTGCATTTCTCTGATGATTAAGGATGTTGAGCATTTCTTTAAATGTCTTTCAGCCATTTGTGATTCTTCTTTTGTGAATTCTCTGTTTAGGTCTTTAGCCCAATTTTTAATTGGATTGTTCAGTATTTTGATGTCTAGTTTCTTGAGTTCTTTATATACTTTGGAGATCAGTCCTCTGTCAGATGTGGGGTTGGTGAAGGTCTTTTCCCATTCTGTAGGCTGTCTTTTTGTCTTATTGACCATGTCTTTTGCCCTACAAAAGCTTCTCAGTTTCAAGAGGTCCCATTTATTAATTGTTGTGCTCAGTGTCTGTGCTGCTGGTGTTATATTTAGGAAGTGATCTCCTGTGCCAATGCATTCAAGTGCACTTCCTACTTTTTCTTCTATTAAGTTTAGTGTAACTGGATTTATGTTGAGGTCTTTGATCCACTTGAACTTGAGTTTTGTGCATGGTGACAGATATGGATCTATTTGTAATCTTTTACATATTGACATCCAGTTATGCCAGCACCATTTGTTGAAGA
This sequence comes from Peromyscus attwateri, assembly GCA_902168425.1. Taxonomy (NCBI): domain Eukaryota; kingdom Metazoa; phylum Chordata; class Mammalia; order Rodentia; family Cricetidae; genus Peromyscus; species Peromyscus attwateri. The sequence continues at coordinate 29,765 of CABHPP010137823.1, read as the reverse complement.
TACTTTCTTTTTTCCATTGTATAGTTTTGGCTTCTTTGTAAAAAATAAGGTTATATGTGCGTGGGTTAATGTCAGGATCTTCAATTCAATTCCATTGATCTGTATGTCGTTTTTTTATACCAGTACCAAGCTGTTTTTATTACTATAGCTCTATAGTATAGCTTGATGTTAGGGATGGTGATGCCTCCAGAGGTTGCTTTATTATACAGGATTCTTTTAGCTATCCTGGGTCTTTTGTTTTTCCATACGAAGTTGAGTATTTTTCTTTCCAAGTCTGTGAAGAATTGTGTTGGGATTTTGATGGGGATTGCATTGAATCTGTAGATTGCTTTTGGTAAGATTGCCTTTTTTATTATGTTAATCCTACCTATCCATGAGCATGGGAGAGCCTTCCTTTTTCTGATATCTTCCTCAATTTCTTTCTTTAGAGATTTAAAATTCTTATCAAAAAAGTCCTTCACTTGTTTAGTTAGTGTTATCCCAAGGTATTTAATATTATTTGTGGCTATTGTAAAGGGTGACATTTCTCTGACTTCTTTCTCAGCCCTTTTATCATTTGTGTATAGAAGGGCTACTGATTTTTTTGAGTTGATCTTGTATCCTGCCACTTTACTGAAGGAGTTTTGTGGTGGTATTATGTTCCCTGAAATATTGTGCATGCTAATAAACTTATCTGGGGTCAGAGAAGAGAACAGCCACAATATTAAACATAGAGGATAGGCAGTGGTAACACACGCTTTTAATCCTAGCATTCCAGAGGCAGAGAGCTACCTGGATCTCTGTGTGTTCAAGGATACAGCCAAGCATGGTGACCCATGCCTTTAATCCCAGAAAGTGAGCCTTTAATCCCAGGAAGTGAGGGCACAAAGCAGAAAGGTAAATAAGGCGTGAAAACAAGGAACTAGGTTGGTTAAGCATTCAGGCTTTCGAGAAGCAGTTCAGCTGAGATTCATTTTGGATGAGGACTCAGAAGCTTCCAGTCTGAGGAAACAGGATCAGCTGAGGAACTGTCGAGGTGAGGTAGCTGTGGCTTGTTCTGCTTCTCTGATCTTCCAGCATTCACCCCAATAACTGGCCTCAGGTTTGATTTTATTAATAAGTACCTTTAAGATTCATGCTACAGAGTTTATCAGCTGTAGGTGTTCCCTGGTAGATTTTTTGGGGTCACTTATGTATACTATCATATCATCTGCAAATAGTGAAAGTTTGACTTCTTCCTTTCCAATTTCTATCCCTTTGATCTCCTTTTGTTGTCTTATTGCTCTAGTTAGAACTTCAAGTACTATATTGAATAAGTATGGGGAGAGTGGACAGCCTTGTCTTGTTCCTGATTTTAGTGGAATCGCTTTGAGTTTCTCTCCATTTAATTTGATGGTGGATGTTGGCTTGCTGTAAATTGCCTTTATTATGTTTAGGAATGTTCCTCGTATTCCTGATCTCTCTAAGACCATTATCATGAAGGGGTGTTGGATTTTGTCAAAGGCTTTTTCAGCATCTAATGAGATGATCATGTGGTTTTAAAAAAAGCTTTCTTAGGCTACCATTTCAGCCCCAGCAGCCCATGCTGTGGCACTCCTTCCCAAGCCTTCTCACAAACCTCAACGTTGGAGGTCTGTGGTTCCTCAAAGAGAGAACTGAGCAGCCATGCTGGTCATGCTGAATCCCTCTCTCTCTCTCTCTCTCTCTCTCTCTCTCTCTCTCTCTCTCTCTCTTTAGAGACAGAGTTTCTCTGTGTAGTTTTGGTGCCTGTCCTGGATCTTGCTCTGTAGACCAGGCTGGTCTCGAATTCGCAGAGATCTGCCTGGCTCTGCCTCCTGAGTGCTGGGATTAAAGTCGTGTACCACCGCCACCCAGCATATCAAAACTATTTCTTAACATGGGTAAAAATGGTTTGCTCTGGCAGGCAATGTTGGTAGCATCTTCTGAACTGTGGTGGTCTCTAAGGGGGCACTAGGGTTGGCAGAGGAATTCAAGAGAGTACTGTTTCCCCTAGTGAAGTAAATATCCATTCTCGTTGATAGGCAAAAGTCAGATTATAGTATCTTGTTTAATGTTATGGATGTAATCCAGTACTTTAATAATACCTTAAACGTCTTTGCATCTTTCAAAAGTGAGATAGAATCTGACCCCAAGTTCCAAGACAATAATTGGGCTACTGGCACAGTTGCCGGGGGAGATTGGTGACTTTAGTGTAAAGATGGACTTAGGGGTAGTCCAAAATACATAACAAATAAGTTTTCTCTCTCTTCAAAAAATATTTACTTTTATTTTATGTATATGAATGTTTGCCTGTATGTTTGTCTGTGTATAAACCACATGCATGTCTGATGTCCTCAGAGGCCAAAAGAAGGCATTGGAGCCTCTGGAACTGGAATTACAGGTGGCTGTGAGCCACCATGTGGGTGCTGGGAATCAAACCCAGGTCCTCTGTAAGAACAGCCAGTGATCTTCACTGCTGAGCAATCTGAGCAATCCAGCCCCAAATACAAATTCTCTTTAATATCAAAATGGAAAGAAGCCAAATGGATTAAAAAAAAAACTGTTCTGTTCTGAAGAACACTTTGAGCAGCATGAAGCTGGAGATTGACAGCCAGGTCTTTTTGTTTCCTGTTCAGAACACAAAGGTCAAAAGTTTCATATTGGTTAAGAAAAAGATGAATCATTTGCCCTAATCCAGAAACCAGTAACAATGAAGTCAGGCAACTCTTACCAAAACCAACAGTCAAACGCACTTTTTCCAGAACATTAAATAAAAATACATTCAACCATCACCAAAGCTCACATGGAGAGAAAAAAATCATCAAAAGGCTAATAAGAAACAGTACTTTAAAAAAAAAAAAAGCATTTAATAGATCTGACTATCAAGCCTAGGGCTTCAAACATGCTAGCCAAGCATGCTATTATGGAGCTGTATCTCTAGCCTTCAAAAATTTTAACACTTATTTATTTACTCAAAGCATGAGTGCCAAATTTAGGCAACTTGTTAAATTATTATGAAAATAAAATAAGCTTCATACTTCAGGATATGTACCCCATGAAGTTCATCTAGAATAAATGCTTAAATATGAAAACGTACTCAGTGTCTACATGGGAACAACAAATGATAAAAGTAGCTGCATCTGGTGGCTCACACCTGCAATCCCAGCCATCCAGAGCCTGAGGCAGAAGGATCACAAGTTCGAGGACAGCCTGAGTGAGACCACGTCTCAGAAACACAAAAGTAAGTGAATAAATAAATAAGTGTTATTGGTAAGTTATAGTTATTGTCTATTAGACATACAAACATTTGCACACATCTTAGGATGCCCCGTGCAGAAAACAATAAATGAAAATATTGTTTCTTTGATTAAATAAAAATTTTTCATGTAAACAAAGTCCTAAACTTTGTCATATGGAAGTTAAGTAAAATAATTACCTGGGCAACTTTCTTTCTTTTTTTTTTTTTTTAAGGTTTATTTATTTATTATGTATACAGTATTCTGCTTGCATGTGTCCCTGCAGGCCAGAAGAGGGCACCAGATCCCATTACAAGTGGTTGTGAGCCACCATGTGGTTGCTGGGAATTGAACTCAGGACCTCTGGAAGAGCAGTTGGTGCTCTTAACCACTGAGCCATCTCTCCAGCCCCCTGGGCAACTTTCATGATGAGCAATCTAGAGTATAATAAATCCTTATAAATCAATCATTTTAAAATCCCATTAAAATGATACAACATAAAGGCACACAAATATTCAATAGCAAAGTCAATGGATAATAGTTTATGAATAAATTTCCAGTGCCACTTCTGGGTTGAATTATGCCATCCCCAAATCTGCACTTTGAAGTCTAGTTTCCAGTTCCTCAGAATCTGAAGGCATTTAGAAATAGAGGTTTGGAAGTGCTGAGGATTGAATTCAGGACTTTGCATGTGCTAGGCAAGCTCTTTACCAGTGAGCTATTGCTCCAGCCTTCTGTGCTTTATTTTGAGACAAGATCTCACTATGCTGCTCAGGCTCCTTTTCTTCTCTTTTTACTTTTTTGCTGTTATTGTTTGTAGTGATGGTTGTGCTGGTGGAGTTGGTGTTGTTCCTGGTGTTTTGTTTCTTTTTTTAAGTACTAGGGATTGAGCCTAAGGCCTCATGTGTGATAGACACACACACACACCCCTAAGAACAACTAAAGAAAAAGAGGCCACGAATTTGAGAGAGATGGGAGGAGGGGAGCTTCATAGGAGGGTTAGAGGAAGGAAATGGAAGAGGGAAGTGGTGTAATTATAGTAGAATCTCAAAAAATAAAGAAGATTACAGTGAAAATTTATTAGAGCAGGCTGTAATCCTAGTGAACCTCTGTCTTTATATGAGAAAGAAATTCAGACAGAGGGAAGATCACAGGAAGACACGGGGAAAACAGATATTGCCGGCCAAAGAGAGAGGCCTCAGCAGACACCACCCTGTCCACCATCTCAAACACCACCCTGTCCACCATCTCCAGACACCACCCTGTCCACCACCTCCAGACACCACCCTGTCCACCATCTTCAGACACCACCCTGTCCATTATCTGCAGACAGCACCCTGTCCACCATCTCAAAAACACCACCTTGTCCATTATCTGCAGACACCACTCTGTCCACCATCTCAAACACCCAGCCTACAGAGCAGTAAGAACAAATGTGCTATGACCACAGTTAAAATTCATACATTACAACAGCAGCTCCAACTCTCAATTTGGCAAAAATATATAACAAGCAACTATGTTGGCAAAGGGATCACATTCTGTGGGAGTATTTGTGTTTTGACTTCAGAATAGCAGCCCACTGTGTAGCCCAAGCTGGCTTCAGCTGCCTGCGTGTCAGGATTATAAGCCTGTGCCACAACATCTAGTTTCCGAGGTTGTTATATTGAGACAGACGAGGAAGAGTTACCCCTCCCTGGGGCACTGAGCAGGTGCTGGGCATTATTAAAGCACTGTTACCTTGTATTGAAATCTACTACAGGCTGGTGAGATGGCTGAGTAGGTACAGGCATTTGTTGCCAAACCTAACCACCTGAGTTTGATCCCAAAGAAGTTCTCATGTGGCAAAGGGCAAAAACCAGTTCCTCTGACCTCCACACAGCATGCCTGCATATCTCCCAACACACACACACACACACACACACACACACACACACACACAAAAACCACCCCCACACACACACACACTAAAAAAAATGTAATTTAAAATATCTCTATTCATGTTAATGATAAACTCTTCCCTTTATCCCCTTCCTTATTTCTTCCCTTCCCTTCTCTTCTCATTTTTCTTTTCTTGTGTTTTTAAGACAGCTCAGACTTGAACTTTCTGCCTCAGCTGCCTGAGTTTTAAGATTGTAGGTGTGCACTGCCAGGCTTGAGAACAAGTTCTTGTAAATAGTCTCTCTGGTGTTTATATCCAAAGATGTTGGGGAACAGGGTAATGCGACACCCTAATTGGGAGCTGCTGGACTCTTGAGGCTCTGTCTGTCTGGAGTCAAACAGCCTGCCAGGCTGCCTTTGTGTCCACACTAGCCATTTTGAATGTTTCATGGACACAACAAGGAAATATGATAATGGATGGCAGCAGCTGCTTGCTCTGGTTCCTGAAGGTGCTCCCTCCCTCCAGCATAAGAAACACATAGGAATGCTGAGAAACATATATTTACACACACAGAAAACCCATAAAAATAAAATTGGAAATCATGTATATCAGCAAAAGATCCGTAAAGTGAAAATAAATAAATGCCCAGATAAAACATTATGATATATGCTGTATATATATTAAACCTTCCAAAAGTACCATTGAGTTTACTTTTTGTTGGCCATCTACTGCTGGGCATGGGACCTGCCCTTAAATGTGGTTTGTATACCCATGTCATTCTGCTGGAGAAAACTAATTTTTCCTTTGTGAGCTGTAGCATGAATCTTAAAGAGTCTTATTAATAAAATCAAACCTGAGCCAGATATTGGGGCGAACACTGGAAGGTCAGAGAGACAGATCAAGCCACAGCTATCTCACCTTGCCAGATCTTCAGCTGGTCTTGCTTCCTCAGACTGGAAGCCTCTCTATGTCCTCATATCCAAATGACTCTCAGCTGAACTGCTGCTAGAAGCCTGAATGCTTAACCAGGCCAAATGCTTCTCCAGGCCAAATGCCTACCCAGGCCAAATGCCTCGAGTTTCTTCTCGCCTTATATACCTTTCTGCTCTCTACCACCACTCCCTGGGATTAAAGGCTGGCTTTCTGGGATTAAAGGTGTGTATCACCGTGCTTGGCCATTTCCAATGTGGCCTTGAACTCACAGAGATCCAGAGGGATTTCTGTCTCTGGAATGCTAGGATTAAAGGCGTATGCTACCACTGCCTATCCTAAAAGTATCTAGTGGCTTTTCTGTTCTCTGACCCCAGATAAGTTTATTAGCATGCACAATATTTGGGGGAATACAATACCACAGTGAGCGGTTATCATCAGAGATAGTTTCTGGGTTAGGGATGAGGGCTTATGTCTATCCGTCTCTCGGCACCTCACCAGTTCCTTTTATAAAGAAAGGATCTCACTATGTAGCCATGGTTGGTTTAGTACTCATTATGTAGCCTGAGTTAACCTTGAACTTGTGACCATCCTCCTGCCTCAGCCTCCTTAGTGCTGAGATTACAGGTGTAAATCACCTTGCTTGGCTCAGGTTTGATCAATTAAAATTCATTTTTGTAGATGGTATAAGATAGGAGTTGAGTTTTACTCTTCTGCATGGGTAACAGTTGTCCAACATCATGTTTTGGAAAAACTGCATTGAATTGCTTTGGCAGCCTTGTTAGAAATCTACTGATCACATGTACAAAGTGAAATAGAGTATTTTCTTTGTGCTGGCTTAAATTTTTTTTTAAGATTTAAAAGTAGTAAAATTCATTTCTTTTGGGTTTTTGTTGTTGTTTTTAAAGTCTCTTTTCACTTCAGATGTTGTCCCCAGGTAAAGATCCCAGCCACCGACATTTCTGACCTTCGGTGTTTCTGTTTGGGTGTTCACATGATTCACTGAGTTCAGGACTTTACTGGTGCAACTAACAGAATTCGGGTAAACCCAGTAGTTATTTCAGAGAGAAGGGTGAGGCCTGGGAGGAAACAGCTTTACTGCCCTTTTTCTTGGAACCTGGGTACATTGCCCCACCCCAACATCACCACACACACACACACACACACACACACACACACACACACACACACACGTACGTTACTGTGTCAGCAATTTGGAAGTTCCTCTGAGCTTGTGTCCAGAGCTTTTCATTAAAGTTTTATTATCTGGACATGATACGTTTAATTGCTGTTTGCATTACTGAAATCAGTCCCCACCCTCATGCCCTCTCAGGATGCCAGGCAGAAGGGCAGACTGACGGTCATGTCTCAAGTCTCAAATCAAGTGGTGAGTTAGTTTGTGGTGTCCCGTCCCCAACTTGAGTGGCTGAAGACATTCCCATCATTCAGGAACTTCTAATCAAAGTGTTATCAGAAACCTGCTACAAAACAAACCAATTCCATATTATTATACAAAATAAACTATACTAAAAGTACCCCCCAAGTGCGAGGGACTTTACACTTCTATTATGTAGTGAAGACTTGGGTGACTAAATTTGGAACTTGTCAATGTCAGTGTCTGATGAGGTATTATCTCTTGAGGCCAGGCAGGAGGCTGAGTGGTGGGTTAAAGGTGAGGTTTTACTCACCGCATTTTCTAGTGGCTGTGACTCCTGGCGAGCCCTTGCTTTTCAATCCTTGAGGAGCAGTCCTAATCCTTCCCGGTTGTTGCGAAGCACTATTGAGCTTATGCCTATGAAAGGACTTTGTAACCAGAAGTTCCTAGGGGAATAAAAAATTTGGTCGACATTTTACAGTATCAATTGTTCCAGAAGCATGGCGGCATGAGAGAGTACCTGAGCCCTGAATCACCATCACCATGTTCTCCACTTCCTATTTCCACCTCCAGATGAATCTGCCCAGAAGTGCCCAAAATCCATCTACCTCAAGGTCACCAATACAGAGCCCAGCTCCCTTGCTCATCCAAAGAGAAGAGCCTTGAATTGTGTGACCCTAAATAAATTAGAATTGTGCAAGTATGTGACCTCAGAGCTACTGCCAGTGGGTAGAGCAGGGTGAGGTGGTAAGCAGTGTTGGGGAGGGAACAGGCTTTGGTTGGGATTTATTTTCTGGGTAAATGGTATTTACTCAACAAGGGTAAACTGAGTAGCCTCGTGTTTAGTGGATTTTCAGGACATTCTTGCAACAAACAACAGGATTCTTTCCCATATCATCTTTCTGGTAAGAATTTAATCCCAGGATTAAAAGTCAAGTAAGAGCTCACAGTAAGTTTTGTGTGTATAGACAGCAAACTACTTTGATTTCTCAAAAGTATTTTCTTTTAATAACTTCTTTCAATCCAGTATTCTCATAACACATTTAATCATAGTACACTTTCCTTGTAATACTTTCAATGTTTCAGAAAGCATCTCATGATAAATACCACACCAGGAAATTATTTCCATGGGAGCGTTTGTGAGACAGTGTTCTCAAAGTAGGGAGGGGTGGTTCCCACACAGGTAGAATCACTGGGGAGAGCCAGGCTTCACCTACTCAATCAGAAACTCTGATGGGGTCAGCAGTCTGGGCTTCAATTCATCTCTTGAAGACTGACAAAGACCGCAGTCTGATACTGTTCCCACCCCCACTCTCTACTCACCCCTACCCTCAGTGCTGCAGATGGAGTCTAGGGCCTCCTGCCTGCTAGACAGTCTCTGTGGTACTGAGCTCTATGGCCAGCCCCACAGGCCAGGGTCTGACCACAATGCTGTCAGCATTCTGAGAACTCTCTAACTTCTCTTTTCTGCTTTTTTTTCTGCCCAGTGACGAAATGAAATGTGTATGCCTAAGCAGCCTGATAGCTTGTATTTTTTTTCAAGCCAATAGACTTTTAATAGTTATCTGTATTCCTTAAATAGACACGAAGGTAATGAATTAAAAAACAAATTAAACCACTGTGCTCTTTAAATATTTACCCATGTTTCCTTAGTAGAGATGGGAGTAAAGAACAGAAAGAATTTAAACTATTATGTTCTTTTCTTTATACTGTGATTCATCTCTCTGCTTTCACTTCTTTGAATTCTTGGAGAACAATACCCATCTTGCTCTAGCATTAGTACATAATGAAGGATGTAAAATCTATTCAAGAATTTAGAAAGGTCTGGACTGTGGTGGCACAAGCCTTAGGAGGCAAAGTTCAAGGCTAGCCTGGTCTATATGGTCAGTTCCAGGACAGCCACAGGCAGGGCTACACAGAGAGACCCTGTCTCAAAAAAACAAACAAAACAAAACAAAATTAATTAATTAATTAATTAAACCAACAAAAAATAGAATTTAGAAAGGAGCTGGAAGAGAGGGGTTGTGTGGCTTTGGACCAAGATTCACTTGCAAAAGCAAAAAAACACACCCAAGATAGCTAGCTCGTCACCCACATCTTGGCATGGCTTAGCCTCAGCCTCTTTCTTCTGGCTCCTAGTTCCACACCTGGCCTCTGATTGCTTCTTCTGGAGAATTTTCAGTTTGATTTCCTCTCACCAGTTAATACAATTATCAAGGAAACTGAAGGAATTATGCTGAAGCTAAAGACTTTGTTTGTCTTAGAACAAAGAGTCCATGGTTCCCAAGCTTCACTTGAGCTGTGCTGAATGAAAGTGACACCAGTTTACATGTCCTCAATCTTTAATAGTGGGCAGGAACCCTGGATTACAATGGCATCACTTTCCCACTTTGGGTCAGAGTCCAGGGTTCCCCTCAGCTTGGAGCTCTACTCTAGCTGCTATCCACAGTGTGACTTGGTCCTGAATTTTCCCAACTCTTTCCTGGCCCTAGAGCACTTCAAAGAATAGTACTGTTGCCAGATGATTAAGTCATGCTACAAAGGCTGAGACCCAGGAAGTTCTGCGCAGGCCTCCCGTGTCCAGGCACCCTGGATTGACCCCCCTATACAGTACCCTACACATGGGTCTTTGTTTACCTCAGGCTTTTGTTCCTAGGAAGCAAGGGCTTCAGGACTGACATTGAATGCAGAACCCTATACATTATGTATGGCTAAGCACACTCTCTACCACCAAGATCATAGCCCCATCACTTATGAACTCATGTTTTATATTTGAGAATCCTGAAACTAAAGATGTAAAATGAATATTTTTTAAATTTTTTTCTCTTTTATGTGTATGGTTGTTTTGCAGGATCTCCATGACTTGGGGCAATAGCAGGATATCCAAGTGAAGTATTCATGAGGGTCCAGTATTGATGGGGTACCAGAAGCCAGAGGCCTTGAACCAGACCAACAAGTCTTTGCAATGGACATTTGCAAGTATAACTGTTTGAGCAAAAGCTTGTGTCATTTTGTGACACACTGCAGCTTCCAAGGCCACTACAACAAATGAATATGTGATGGAGAGAAGAGCCAGATGGAGGAGTGAAATGGTTTGTTCAGTTTTTTTTTATTATTATTTTTGTTTCTTTTGAGGAGGAGGCTACAGGGGTAGAAGGTGGATATGGAGGGACTGGAAAATGAGTGGGATTGGGGTGCATGATATGAAATTCCCAAAGAAGCAATACAAATTATGTTAATAAAAAAATTAATGCCAGCCATGGTAGTGCATATCCGTAATCCCAGTACTTGGAAGGCATGGGGATTGGAAGTTCAAAGTCATTTCTCCTCCACTATGTAGTGACTTCAAGTAGAATTGAACTACATGAGACCCTGTCTCAAACAAGCAAAAAAAAAAAATCTAATTTTATGGTTTGGGTTTTAAAAATCAACTGTGCCTCCAAGCCAACCCCATGTGTTTGAAGTCAACATGAATAATTCACCCTTATTCCATTAGGTGACTTCTGAGTCTGTGACTATGACTACTCTTCATAGTCTCTGGCTTTCGTATATGTGAAGACAGATGTGGGGACAGTGACTTGATGTGATAAGGACCCATCTCTGGCCTCTGCTGGTTTTGCAGCTGGAAAAGAGAAGGCAGAAGGCAAAGGACATGGATGCCTAGCAGTGTTACTGGTGACTGCGGTCTAGGCTGGATGTTTCCAGGTCCTTTGTCTTTTATTCAAAGAATTAATTCCAGCTGACTCTGCTCCCTAGAGGGTAGTTTTGATATTGTGTTAGATTTGCCAAGACTTGTGAACATGACAGATTTATCTAATAGTCACAAGAATGTTAGGTCGAGTACAGAGATGGTCATCTAGAGGGCCAAGGACACCTTAAGATGAACTGTGGCTCCCAACTTGTAACAGTCACAGAAGAGCTTACTGAGTCAATGAACTTTGTAGAATACTTAACTCATGTGTTGATTTCTTCTTTGGAAACATCAGTTCACAGTTCCCCTATTGGCCAAGCATCATCTTTTGTGCATGTGAGGGCCAAATACTGTCTAATGTTTTATAGTGCTAGGAGACTCATTCCTAGGAGCTGGTGTAGATGAGGCTGAATTGAGAGCAAGGCAGTCTTCAGGAGAGATACTTCGTAAGCCCACTAAGAGAAAAGAAATCCTTGGATCATGATCTCAATATCCCTTCGTCACACTGACTTCATTCTGTGTCTACAGAATCTTTGTATTTATTTCTTTACTATGTTTATCTAGTCAGTGTGTGTGTGTGTGTGTGTGTGTGTGTGTGGTACAGGACAACCTTCAGGACTTGGCTGTCTGCCCCACCCATGGATCATAAACAGAGTGCCGGCACACCCTGGACCATCCTGCACGCCAAAGAATCTGAGACATGAAGATTAGGTTGAAGGTTGGGGTAGGTGGCAAGCAGCCATAACAAGAACATGATTAATGGAAGGACATAAAATCTTCATTTATAGCTTTACCAAAACCAAGATCAGTATTATTTTTATCATTTAGGAACACCCTATTAGGAATGGAACAAACACAGCTATAAATCAAAGTACATTTTAAATGCAGTGGTGGAAGCATCAGGCAAGTGGGTTATAGCAAGCTCGGGAGTCATTGACACAAATATCTGGTGATGTGCTTAGCTTTGGGGTTGATGGACCATCAGGAGGATGATGGTGAAGGATTCTCCCCTAGGGATGTGTGAACCTCAAATGAATTACACATAATGCTATGGTCAGGGTTAAAGCCCCCTTCTTTTGGGTTTCCCTGATTCCTTGGTAACCTAAGGGGTCTTGATAGAGGGCTGTGCATGTCTACACATAGAGAATCGCAGAGCTGAATCTCAGACCACCTTCCCGTCCTTCTCAGAGGACATCTATTTGAAGGATGGCATTATAGTTAAGACTGCTATTTTGAGACCGTTTCTCTGTCCCCCAATTTTTACTGGGGCTAGACAGTGTTATAGTGATATAGGATGACTCTTTTCCTTGGGACATCTTGGTCAAATTCTTGCTAATGGTTGAGGGAGATTCTGCAGAACTGAAGTGTAGTTTCTCATATAACCTACAATGGAGAGGAGAGGGGAAATGGAGAACTCCTGGCCTGACTCCTCCTAAAAGACACCTCCTCCAGAAGGAAGAGTGAGGTGTAGATTCCCAGGGCTTACACACACACACACACACACACACACACACACACACACACGCACACACACACACACCATACCCTCCATAGATTGCTTTCTTAGGCTACTGAACACCTTCAATCTCAGCTTAGATGGACACCAAATGAGGTCACTTCTTTATGTAAGCTTTAGATCTGAGCTCCTCCATAACCCACATTCTTTTTCTAGTAGTAGTGCTTTCAAATTGATTGTGATGAGTATTTGTTCTATGCATTGGGGGCTGTTTGCAAACATAGCTGGAATTCCTTAACTGATGTAAAACAAACAACATTCCCCCAACTGGACATGTGAAGTTAACCATCTGAGCCTGGGGAACAATAGGATCAGCAGTGGGGGCACCCGAGATCTCAGGGTCATTGACATAAACAGGAATGTTATTCTCTTCCAGGTTAACAAAGTGAAGCACAGGAGGATCCGGTACATATATAAGCCCAGTGAGTCTCCATAGTAACAGATACATTCAACAGAGACAGCACAGCAAGGAGTAGCAATCCTGCAGTCACATCCTTCCCCTGAGATCTCACCAAGTCTTGTCCCCAGTCACTAGTTTCTTCATCTGAGTCATTGTTGGTAGGCAGGCTCTGTTCTTCATGGCTTGACAACTCCATCGCTCCATTTTCCTCCTTTTCTTTAGGCGGAGCCTCTGCAGACGCTTTGGAAGCTCTTTGTCCATCTTCCATGGGTTGAGTCAGTTTTTCAGGTATCCACAACGGCTTTCTAGCACCCTAAGGAAAAACACCAACATAGCCTCAGGCTCCAGTGAATTACTGGATCCAGTTGTTCCGTTGACCTGATGTAACACCTCTCCAAAGAACCTTGACCTTGATTTTTTTTCAGAGGGGCCAAAAAAAAAAAAAAATGTTCTGTTGCAGTGAGGCCATCCTTGTTCAAATTTCAAAAATCTAAAGTATATATAATAGAAGATAAAACATTGTGAGGAGTAGCCATATTACCTCCTCTTCATTGCAGAATATTATTTTAAGATGTGTTGCTTTTGTTTATGTTACATTTGTTTAACTCTGTGAAGCTGTGTTACTGTGCCTATCTAAAAGACCTGATGGTCTAATAAAGAGCTGAACAACCAATATAGAGGCAGAAGAGAGAAATAGGTGGGGCTGGCAGGCAGAGAGAATATATAGAAGAAGAAATCAGGGAGAAGAAGTAGCCAGAGAAGGAGGAGGACTCCAGGGGCCAGCCAGCCAGTTACACAGCCAGCCATGGAGTAAGAGTAAGATTTACAGAAGTAAGAGAACAGAAAAAGCCCAGAGGAAAAAAAACCAGATGGGTTAATTTAAGTTAAGGAAAGCTGGCTAGCAACAAGCCAAGCTAAAGCCAGACAGTCATAAGAATAAGCCTCCATGTGTGATTTATTTAGGAGCTGGGTGGTATCTCCCCCCCCCTAAAAAAAGTCAAAAATAAACAACAACATTTTGGTGTTCCAACGTGGACCATGTTTCCATAAGGCCTGAGAAGGCTTTGGGGGAAAAAAAAAAAAAAACCAGTTATGGCTCCTTTAAGAGTTTCTGCCAGTCAGTGAGCCCTTGAGCAGTTAGTACATTAAGAGGAACAAAAAACTAAGTAAAAATCTGCCACAGAGCAAGCATTGGCATTCTAGATTTCTAGGAAGATTGAATGCAGTGCTTGGTCACAAACCTCTGACCAGGACACAAGCTTTAGTAGAACCTCAGAAGTGGGTGGAGCCAGCCGACAGCCTTGGGAGGATCTAGGTGTAGGTTAGCAGTTTAAAGGTTTGCTCACATGGTCAAAAAAGGTTAAAACATACACAATAAAAGAGGTCTAGATGGAAAAACCTCTAAACAGTTTACAGTGTGTTTAACAATGTACATAGGCTTAAGAAAAGAAAAAGGGTGCTGGGTGGTAGTGGTGCATGCCTTTAATCCCAGCACTTGGGAGGCAGAGCCAGGCGGATCTCTGTGAGTTCGAGGCCAGCCTGGTCAACAGAGTGATATCCAGGACAGCCAGGGCTACCAAGTGAGTCCCAGGAAAGGCGCAAAGCTACACAAAGAAACCCTGTCTCGAAAAACCAAAAAAAAAAAAAAAAAAAAAAAAAAAAAAAAAAAGAAAAAGAAAAAAGAAAAAAGAAAAAAAGAAAAAGGGTATAGTCGTAGAAAGAAATGAATAGTTTAAAAATAATAAAGTCTTCAAAGAGAGAATAAAAGTAACATAAAGGAAAAAAGCCACGAAAGATGGGAAATACAGTCTGTATCCTGTAGCGTGAATCTAAATGGTACTTATTAATAAAATCAAACCTGAGGCCAGTTATTGGGGTGAACTCTGGAAGATCAAAGAAGCAAAACAAGCCACAGCCACCTCACCTTGCCAATTCCTCAGCTGATTCTGTTTCCTCAGACTGGAAGCCTCTGAGTCCTCATCCGAATGGATCTCAGTTGAACTGCTGCTCAAAAGCCTAAAAGCTTAACCAGCCAAATGCTTAACCAGCCAAATGCTTCTAGTTTCTGGTCCTCACGCTTTACATATCTTTTTGTTTTTGCCATCACTCCCTGGGATTAAAGGCTCACTTCTTGGGATTAAAGGCATGTGTCACCATGCCTGGCCGTTTCCAATGTGACCTTGAACTCACAGAGATCCAGAGGGATTTCTATCTCTGGAATGCTAGGATTAAAAGTGTGAGTGCCACCATTTTCTAGCCTTTGTATCTAGTGGTTGTTCTGTCTCTGAGCCCAGATAAGTTTATTAGGGTGCACAATATTTTGGGGAACACAACACCACCACAGTATCCTGTATGTTATTGTGTTGATTTTGAATTTTTTGCTTATTGAAAAGCAAAGGACAGCTGCAAAGAGACCTGTTGAAAGAGGGACTGTTGAAATAAATCAACCTATATACTTTAGGAATGCTTTAACTTTTAAAAAGTCAAAAAATATATTTGTCAAATCGAAATAAAAAATGCTTTGGAGTTTTGTTCCCACAGGAGCTGAGAGGCTGTGGATTCTTTCAGGGTTGATATGGATCAGGTTTGATTAGGCAAGACCTCCTGAATCTTGACAAGTGATATCTATCAGCAAAGATTACTGCTTGTCTTTCCAGGACTTGGTCATTATCTTAAAATATTCTCAGGAACCCTAAAGATGCCTTCGCACACAGCCAGCAGGAAGCAGTATGAAGAAAATTACATTCACATTCCCAAGAGCTGGGGGTTGTGGGTAGTTTTTGGTTATTTGATGGGTTATGGATGTTTAAAAGAATTTTTGTATATTGATAAAAATTTAAGGTTATTTTTGTTACAACATATTGTACGTATGTTTCTATTTTTGTTTGAGGTATTGTACCTGTTCATTTCATTTGGAAATCTAGGGTGAAGTTCTAGTTTTTGAAAGGTATTATTATAAACTATATAGGATAATCAGAAAACATAGGTTAGTGGTTAGTCATTTATAACAATCAAATTTGTAGATATGTTAGGTATGCTTTCCAGATCATATAGAGATATATTTTAGATAGATAGATGGTCTTCAAACCTTTTAAAGACCTACAGAATATGGCGTTTAAATTTATTTGTTAAGGCTTTTCATTACAATGAGACACATCTGCTCCCAGCAGCATCAATTTACTTCAGAGATAATGGGCATCGAAGAAACTCTTTATGGAGTTTGCTTTCACTGTGGCAAGGTTAAACACTAGGAAAAGAAATTGTTCTTGCCTTTGACTGCTGACAATATGCTGTGCAGACTGGACATGCAAGACATACAGGAAAAAAGAACTGTTGAACTTTGCCAAAACAAAGCAGGACAGTCCTTCAAATTTCCTGCTTCACTGGAAAGTTTGACAGATATTTTGGGCCTCTATGCTGAAGATGGATGCCCCAACATTGCAAAGGAACTTTGGCTGACTGTCCAAGCAGCCAAATGTCTCTGTTGTTAGGTAATATTACATCCTTCTGGGTCTTTGATGGAGTTGAAGACTAGATAGTTATAATTGCAGTTTTTCTTAGTTATGATAAAAAGTAATTTAGGTGTAAAACTTTGGATTCACTAAGATAGGCTAGATAATGCATTATTTTCTTTGAATATGGTAACTAAAAATGGACAGAATATTGTAAATGCAATTCCTACTTGATAATTGTTTTTGTTGCATGTAGTTTTACTATGTTAAAGTTAAAATCTTTTCTTTTTATTTAGACAAAAAGGGGGAAATGTTGCAGAATATTATTTTAAGATGTGTTATTTTGTTTATGCCCTGGAACGTTTGTTTAATGATGCAAAGATGTATTTGATTAAATAAAATTCACATGTGGTCAGCAGGCTGAGTCAGCAACTAGCTGACAGGAAGTGGTAAGGAGGAGCCAGGTGGAGAAGGGTTTATAAGGAGGGCGAGAAGCATGAGGGCTTTTTGGAGGACTCGAGTGAGGAGAGGGGGTGAGCTACTTGCTATTCAGCCTCTCTGAAGAGCAGAATTCCACCTTAACCTTTGAATCCTGAGTTCTTTAGAGGGACAGAGGTTTAGTTAAGTTCCCTTCATAGCTTTGCAAGAGGGAACAGAATTCCTTCTGGCTACTACCTTTGTGGCCTAACTGCTGCTGGTAGTGGCAAAGCTGCAGTTGCTGATTTGGACAGCTGTGGCTTAAAAGTCAGCAACAATTAAATATCAGGACAATACTCCCCCTCCTTTATTTTGAAATAATGTTTAAGCTGTCCATTAGCTCTTTTCGTAAAAGATTAACCTGGAGGATTATAAAGAATGCGTGTAGTGTGGGTTATATCAAACTGTTGGCAAAATTTCTGAAAAGGCTTAGCAATGTATGTAGGGCATTGTCAATTTTTGTAGGGACCTAAAAGAGCAAAAACTCTGAGTAAAAATGTAATAACATCCTTAATGGCTTTTTCTGATAGGAGAACAGTAAAAATGAGCAATGAATAAGTATCCACAACGATGTGAACATATTTCAGTCTCCCAAAGCTAGGAACATGAGAAACATCCATGTGCCAAATATGATTTGGCAATAATTCTCAGGCAGTCATGACATAAGAGGGTAGAGGTGACCTGGGCGTGGTGGCACACACCTTTAATCCCAGCACTTGGAAGGCAGAAGCAAGTGGATCTCTGCATGCAAGTTTGAGGCCAGCCAGGTCTACAAAGCAAGTTCCAGGACAGGACAGCCAGGGCTGTTACACAGAGAAAACCCTGTCTTGAAAAACAAACAAACAAACAAACAAACAAAACAAACAACAAAAAAGAGGGTAGAGGTGTGGTGTTAACTTTTATAGAAGAAGGGCATTTCTTAACTATCACACAAGCTTGCTCTTTAGTTAGTGTAAACCTTTTTTTTTTTATTTTGAAGCATTTTGACAAAAGCATGCATGAGATTTTCATGTTTTTGCTTTTGTTGTTTTTAGGTTGTTATTTCCTAGGAAAGGAGACAGTGTTAAAAGGGAATCTGCCATTGTATTATGTTCAGACAAAGGTCCTGGAAGTTTAGAATGTGACCTAATATGGCCAAAGAACAAACTGGATATTTTTGAGTCTGTAATTTCTGTTGAATTAATTGTAGTAAGTTATGAATAGAGGTGCTTGGTAAAGTGATTCGTTTTTTAGACATTGCATTGCCAAGACTGTATATTGTGAATCAGAGTATTAGTTTAGAGGTTAAGGGTGACATTGTAAAGCAATGTACATCATCAGTAATTCCATCTGTTGTACAGAAGCATCTGGGTGGGTAAAAATAAATCAGTGAAGCATCTCTAGAAACCAAGGCACCCTTACCATCTTTTGTGGCATCTGTAAATACGACTTGTTCAGAGAGCATTGGCTGAAGCATAATGCTTTTTGGAAATATAATAGCTTTTTTTAATGCAAAGTCAGTTAATTTATTGGAAGGAAAATGATTAACAATTTGAGAGGGATATGCCACAAAAGCCAGTGCTAACTCATCCGAAGTACTAATTAAAATTTTTAATTCATACACATTTAATTAAGGAATATAAATTTTTCTTGGCTCTTGACCAAATAATTGTTTTTTTTCTGAGATCTACCCAGAATTATCAATTCAGCAATCATAAACCAATATGAAGTGATAACCTTTTTTGGACTAAGAAAGATGTATCCTTTCTATTGGCCCCTTATCCCAGAGCAACTCCTTAGGGATTCTGGGAGAAGGGATAACCAGCAGTGTAGGAACAGTATAGGGTGATGATATTTGCTGAAGTTCAGCATTCCTAAGTGCATTTTTAAAACCTGTATTGCTATATAATCAAGTTCAGTCCATTTTCTAGGAGATAAAGGATCAGGAGTCCCTTAAGAATAACAAATAAAGGTTATAGATGTGATGTGGTTTACTTTTTGTTTGTTTGAGACAGTTTGGCTGTCCTGGGACTTGCTCTATAGACCAGGCTGGCCTCAAACTCACAGGGATCCTCCTGTCTCTGCCTCCCAAGTGCTGGGATCAAAGGCATATACCACTACCTCCTAGCTAAGGGAATTTTTAACATAGGTCTAACACAATTCAAGTCCCCTAGTAGTTTTTGGGAATCATTTAGAGTTTTTAAGGTGTCTTTTTATTTTATTATTATTATTATTATTATTATTATTATTAATTTATTTATTTATTTGGTTTTTCAAGACAGGGTTTCTCTGTGTAGCTTTGCGCCTTTCCTGGAACTCACTTGGTAGCCCAGTCTGGCCTCGAACTCACAGAGGTCCGCCTGGCTCTGCCTCCCGAGTGCTGGGATTAAAGGCGTGCACCACCACTGCCCGGCTAAGGTGTCTTTTTAAATCTCCACCCACTGAGGAATGATTACTGAAGACTTTATCAATTTTTCTAGATATAAGATTGGAGTAGTACGTTGAGGTTTTTTTAGGGGCTGTAATCAACCCACATTGGGTTAATCTAATTTTTACTTCAGCAAATAAATCTCCTAGAATTTTATTATTTTTAGCAGTAATGAGAATGTCATCCATATAATGTATAATAAAGTCAAGAGGAAACAACTCTCTAGCTCTCTTTAAAGCACCAGCAACGAGTTTTTTGGTGTAAAGTTGACTCTGCCATTTCTTGAGGCAAAAGTTTTCAATGATATGTTTTCATTGGTTCAGATAAGTTAAGAGAAGGTATAGTAAAAACAAATCTTTTACAATTTTTAGAATGCAAAGGTATAGTACAGAAACAATTCTTTAAACTTAGCACTAAAATAGGCTATCCCTTAGAATAGTAACAGGTGTTGGAAGTTCTGGTTGTAAAGGTCCTGTTAGTTCCATGTAGCAAATGACATTTTCCTGACCATTTCATAAACACAAAAATAGGAAAATTTCATGGATTGTTAGATTCTTCTATATGTCCTTTTTTTTCAGTTCTTTTAAGACTAATGTCTGGGCAGCTACTATCTTTTCTTTTGTAAGAGGCCACTAATCTACCCAGACAGGATCCTCAAAAGCCAGGCTATAGGATCAGCATGATACTTTTCAGCAGTCCCTAGGAAAAATACCCCAAACCTTGTTTATTACATTTTGGAATGGGATTTAAAGGTTCAGTTATCCCTGTTACTCTTTTTTAGACCCTTTCTAGGAATCCATCTTGTGAGAGCATCATCTGTTGATTAGGCACATTAGAAACAAAGAGATACAAGCCTAGGAATATCTCTTCTCCATAAATTAACTGTCAACCCTTGTTACACATAAAATTGGAAGAAACTGATGGACTGTCTCAGTTTTTTAATTAAGAACTTTTGGACTTTGTTTAGGCCCATGGGAAACTCCTACTACTTGGAACTTTGTTTGGGTGCCTTGAAGAGGCCAGTGGGAAGGCCAAGATTGATAGGAAAGAACCGAAACATTGGCTCCAGTATCCAACAATCCTTCAGATTTCTTACCATCTATCCATAGAGGCATGGTAGTATAGTGATATTTTAATTGTACTGAAATGTGATTTGTATGTTAATAAATAAAGTTGCCCGGGGGTCAGAGCTATTAGCAAGCCATAGCAAAAGCTGGGCGGTGGTGGTGCACGCCTTTAATCCCAGAACTTGGTAGGCAGAGCTAGGTAGATCTCTGTGTGTTCAAGGATACAGCCAGCATTGGAGACACACGCCTTTAATCTCAATACCAACCATAGAAGACCTGGAGGTCTGTACAGACAGGCAGTGACTAGGAGGTCATGTGGTTGGGTTTACAACCAATGAGAAGTCTGAACAGAAACTCTATTAAAAAAAAAGACAGACACAGGAAATAGGTCTCTTTCGGAGAGGTACAGCAACAGCGACAAGAAGGGTAAGGTTTTTAGCTCTTTGTTGGGAACCTAAAGTTAGATGACTGCACTTTGACTTTTCTTGCTTGGATGATCTGACGTAACTACACCCTTGACAACCGTTACTAAGTTACAAAAACAATAACTCCCGGAAAAACCACAAAATGTACCTTTAGATTAATATACTTTTAGATTAACTTCCTGGAGTATGTTCGGTTGGTCAGTTGCACAAGCAGTGGACCAAAGAGACCTCACCTGGACCCTATTTTTCAAATTTTCATCCCCCCCCTTTTTCTCCTATTCATTTCTCCTATCTACCAGCATATATAAACCTGCTTCCCCTTGCAATAAACGAGACCTTGACTCAACCCAGACTGACTCTGTCTTTTTTACACGCTTGGTCTCCTTTCTCTCTCGCCCCCATTGGTCTTTCAGGAGGTGCCTCCTCGAGTCCCACCTAATAACCTGGCCTGCAGGACCGGTCAGCTCTTAGCTATTGCTCTGACCTCTTGGCTTTCATCTTTGTATTGGCTTTGTGTTTCTTATTTAATAAGACGGTTGGTTACATCTACATGGTAGGCCACTCTTTAGTAATTGATTTCATCCAGTACACATCTGAGGACCCAAAACATTCTATTCCCCATTCCTGAGCAGATTTTATGTGATTAACCACTGATTTTTAGAATCAATAACAGTTGAGCAATGTCTTTTCCTATAGTTTAGATGGCATTAGGGACAGATGCCATAACTTTCATCTCTCTAATATATTTTCAATCTGTAATTCTTAGACAAATCTGTAAACCTTTTATGATTGCATTACTCTTGTCTGTTATTAATTCAGCCACTCCTGTGACATGGGCCCAAATATACCAGTAGATATGGTCTGGACCCCCATTTCTAGTATTAACGTAAATCTGGAAGTGGCACTGAGGTCATGTCCAGGACTGTCTGAGGTTGCCCTTGAAAGTTTTGGTGCATGGGAGTGTTGGGCACTAAGAAGGACTGATGGATTGATATTCATCCCTGAGGATAAGTCTGAGCTGTTACTGGATGCACCCCAAATTTTGGCAGGGACTGGGGCTGGCCCTTCACCCAGTTTCCCTGAGGCAAAAGCTGTCCCTCATCATTTCTCATTGATATATATTCATTTTTCCAATGATTTTCTTTTTTACATCAAGGGCATAAACCTAGAATCTTAATCTCCATGATCTGAGGAGCATTCTGTCTTCTTTGTGGACATTGTCTTTTAAAATGCCCAGACTGACTACATTTTAAACATCCATTATCATTATGTTTTTGTTGTTGGATGACTGCCAATAACTGAGGCAAAATTTGGCCTTGGAAGGTGTCAGAGATAACCCTTGAGTGTACCAAGGCTTAATATCAGTACAGAGGTGCATGTAATCATTACTATCTCTTTTTTTTTCCTAAAAGGATGAATGGCTATCTGGCATGCAACATTAGCATTCTCATATGACAGTTATTTAACAATAATAATTCCTGCCTCCCCATCAACCGTCAGGTGACTGACAGCCTGCAAAAGATGGGAAACAAAAATCTCCATATGGTTCATCCAGCCCCTGTCTAATTTTAGAGTTCCCTTGTCTCTTTCTAAATCTGGTAACTTATGCCATGCCTGTAAAGCCAAAGCCCTGATTTCTCCATCAGCCTCAGGACAACATGTGATCTGTCATTGAGCATCTCTAGACATGCCCTCTCCTGTTAACATTTCAGAAATTATGAGCACATAATTTTGTTGATTTCTAATAGCTTAGTCCTGACATCTTTCTGAATAAACAATCTTTTACAGAAAATACTTACCCCCAACAAGACAAGCCTTTGCGGAGATCCTCCAGTCAGAAGGAAGAAAAGCTTCCCCAGATATAGAATCAAGGAGAGACAATGTAAAAGGAGCAGGGGATCCATACTGAGCACAAGCCTACTTAAGATCCATAAGTCTTCAATGAAATGGGTATATACATTTTAACTCTTTGCTCCAGGTTATTTGAATAGGGCATTTCACTCCCCTGTAAAAGAGAAAATCCCCTCGTGTCTTCTCCTGTCTCTCAAGCATGATGCAGAGGCTCTTTCATTGGAGACCTGTTCCTTGACTTAGACAAAGTTAATTTTCTTATTGGGATATGAGAAACCTCTTTAATAACTGTGGTGATATTTGTGCTCTAACAAATAAAGCTTGCCTGGAGATCAGAAGGCAGAGCCAGCCACTGGTTAACCATAGAGGCCAGACAGTGGTGGCACACACCTTTAATCCCAGTGCTTGGGAGGAGGAAACAGGAAGTGATATGGCTGGGTGGAAAGAGGAAGTGATAAGGCAGGGCAGAGACAGGGGCTCAGCCCTTTCAGTCTCAGGATTCCTAGAAATAAGAAATCTTTCTAGTGTAACGGCTGGCTGCTCTGCTTCTGTGATCTTTCAGCTTTCACCCTGATATCTGGTTCTGGGTTTTTATTATTAAGACCAGTTAGAATTCATGTTACATCTGGCGCCCAACAAATAACCTCAGTAAGGGATGAAGTGAAGCAGGGGGAAAGTCTCTATGCTGTCGGGAACTGCACTTGATGGATAGGTTTTAGGGATGGAGGAAATTGGAGCTGGAGGTAGAGGAGTAAATCAGCACAAGGAGAAAGAAAACCTTCAGCCTCGTCACAGGGAGACACTAGATAATGTGTCTTCAGGGTCTAAGTTTCCTTCTGTCCCCAGTGTTACTTCTCCTTTCTCCTGGTCACTTCCATTTTCAATTTTAACTGTGCCACTTTTATCTATTACTGTTTTTTATTTTTCTCTAAAGCTGAAAGCATCGCTAGGAATCTTTTCTGGCCCCCATTGCCTCTAATTCTCCTGGAACTGTTCTTCCTAACTTGGACCAAGTTCAGGGAAAGAAAGCTGAAGTTCGTTAATCAACTCCAGAAACTTCATCAGCTGATCATGCTCCTTCCTCCAGCATTAAAGTTGGCAGAACTTCTGAAAACGAATGTCGTTCCTTTGTCCCTGCCTGTCCCATCTTTTAACCTCCAATGAATGCTCCTGCCTTTCCAGGTAATGGGGACTATGGGGGTCCTGCCCCTCGATAGTCCTCTCCCAGAATCCGGGAAGAATCTACAACCAGCTGATAATTTAATCTTTGACGATATAAAATGAATCTAGATACACTATACTCTTTTGTCCATACACTTTATTATTCTGAGTCAGTTCTCTCTCTACACAGCTTCTGTTCTGCTCTCATGTCTAGCTCCTCTCTTGCCTGATTTCTCTCTACATTTATCTGCTGTCTCCTCTAGTTCTGTCTTAATTCTCTCGTCTTAGTTTGACCCCACCTAGGTTCTCGTCCATCCATTTCTTTCCCATCTTAGCCCCTTTCCCATCTCCTTCTTTCTCATCTTGTTCTTCCTCATCTTGTTCTTTGCCATCTGGCTCTTCCTCATCTTCCATCTCGTTCCTCTCTTCTAGCCCTTCAATCTAGTTCTTCCCCATCTCAGTTTGTTCCTTTCCAGTTCTTACCCATCTAGTTCTTCCATTCTCTTTTCTCTTCTCCCGTCTCTTCCCTCCAAGTCTCTGAGGTTTGCAGTTATATACCCATGCAATAGCAATGCTCTGGTTAAAGGGAGGTCACCAGGCTTGAATTCCCTCAGGGTCTAAAGGAGGGGCAATAAGATCCACACAAAAGAGCAGTAATTGCCAGCCATCATCTGCAACCCCAAAGGGAAGTGACTAATGGGGAATAGAATCAACTGAGGGCTAAGTTCAGTTAATAGCTGAGTAAGGGGGATTTTATGTGCTCTACTATATACTTAGAAGTTGTTAGTTAAAGTGTTAGGAGTCTATCAGTGATGAGTGAAAATAAAACTGCCTTTTTTTCCTTTGGTACCTTATCTGTCCAAGCTATCTTGGCTACTGCTTTCTGGCAGGGCGGGTGGTGGGGGGGGGGGGTACTCAGTGGCTGGGCAGCCTCAGTCAGCTTGATGTCCCTATAAGTAGAAACCCTTCAGTTCTGAGTTAATAGTTAAAGGTAAATCTAAAACTAGAGATAAGACTTTGGAAAGGAGAAAATTAAGCTTAATTAGTACATCCACCAGGCCTTTTCAAACAGATAGTCCGGATGTTTAAGTCTGTTCTTAGGGAATATAGAGGTATCTCCCATATGATACTTTCGTCCATCCGGAGATGGCCCTGGCCAGATGCTGCTAATGATAATTACAGGGAGGCTTGAACTGAGGTTCTGGCTGTGTATAGCTGTCAGCATAGAAGGTTATCTAAATGTTCTATTAGTAGAGGGGAAATGGTGCCCAATAAATGATGGAAAAGCTACAACAGCACACGAGAAATTTATAGCAGGAAACAGATAATATTTAAAAGCCAATTATCACCAAGACTCCTTAAGCTTTGGCTTACCTATGGAAGGCCCTTGCCTTCTTCCTGGTATAGTGTTATCATAATCAGCTGAATTCCTACTTCATATATTTTTTCGGCTTGCAGCATCCAGGAGCTTTTTACCTTTAACCTTTTTTCTTTTTCTTTTTCTTTTTTTTTTTTAAATCCCCATATTTCAGGTTTCTATTCAGGTGTCATCTATAAGTGCCCATGCTTCCTTACCAGGCCAAGGTCACCTGGTATGCCTATGAGGAATTAAATCAGGCTTGTTAGAGGGGCCTCAGAGCAACTGAGGCTGTGACGATCTTATAGAGAGCAATCAGACTTTGTATACCTTTATCAGAAACAGAATATAATGGCAATTGCCAGGATCAATACAGTTGTAGTTGCCAGGATACAGTGAAGTTTGCAAGTCATACAGGGTAAATAAGATTAATGTCTAAGACCAACTGTCCTGTCAAGCCTTCATGCTTCCTTGGCTGCTAAGGGAACATTCAGAGAAACACACAATGACTTGAACGCTTCACTGCCTGAGGGAGTGCTCAGGTCTCTCAGGAACTGGAAGGCACATTGTGCCCCAGGAGCTGTGGACTCTAACCTGAAAAAACCTATGACACAAGCCTCTTAAGGCAGCTAGGCCAAGCCAACTCCATGTTTCCCTGTAGGTTATTATAATCGTTAGGGGACTAGGGTCATATGCTTAGACAAGGAAGTCGGGAGGTACCATGATCTAAGAGTTTCCTTAGGACTTGGGTAAGAAAAGGGAGGGGACAATCCACACATGCTTCATAAGGTAAGAAGAGAGTCTCCCTAACTGGGTGGGGGGGGGTGCCCACTTATTTACAGAAAGGACAAGGTCCCTGAGTCCTTGAATCTAGAGAGTGTATTGAGGAAGGCGAGGCCCCCAAAGTTCACTATTAGACATTTAAAAAGTCACAGTAGGTGAAGCCATAGAAAGGAAGGTAAATGTCACTCATATTGGCTGTGCAAACATGGACCTGAAAGTTGCCAGATTTGTTTTGCTCCTAATTTACCCAGTCCTGTGACTTGGTGACCTTATCACAGGAGCCTTTTAGTAACAGAAACTCTAATGTCTTTTAATGTGCCAGCTAATAGACAGCAAACAACAGTTTTAAAAATGAAAGAAATATCTGAGCAAAGGTAGTTAGAAAAGGATCTGGCTCCACGGTTTACTTCCTGAAGGAAGAGCAGGACGGTAGGAGGGCAGGCTTGCCATGAGAGGGGTGTCTTGCTTCCCCGATCACAGGCCAGAAGCAGAGCTTCTCTTCCATCACCTCCTAAAGGTGGCCAGCACCGTAATAGCTGACAGATTCCCGCTGTTCTAAGCTTTGGCTGGGGCACACTTATCCACCTCTTGTTTTCCTTCATTCTGTGTTTAGTTTCTTTCAACTGTGTGTTTGCCTTCATAGGCAAGCATATGAACTACTCATGAGATACCATAGCACAAGAATAAATCATGTTCTTGGTATTTGAGTTCCAGGAATAAACATTGTGTAATCGAGACACATGTAAAATTGAAGAGAGCAAAAAAGGAAAGGGGAAAAGTCTTTCAAAAATTATTTTCTTTTTTCTTTACCTTTTAGACTTTCATACATGTATATACTAAATACGATTATATCTACTCATTTCCCCCACTCCCTGTTTATCCCCCAACACACCCCCTTACAACTTCATGCCTTTTTTTTTTTGACAGCCCACTATGTCTAGTTAGTGCAGAGCAGCAGTTCTTAACCTATGGGTCACGAACCCTTTGGGTCACATATCATATATCCTGCATATCAGATATTTAAATTAGGATTCATAACAGTAGCAAAATTACAGTTATAAAGTAGCAATCGAATAGTTTTGTGGTTGCAGGGGGTGGGGGGGAGGGGGGGAGGGAGGATGGTCACCACAATGTGAGGAACTGTATTAAAGGGTTGCTGCATTAGGAAGGTTGAGATTGATCTAGAGCATGGAAACCTACTAGTGGCCACACACACACACACACACACACACACACACGAAAGAATGATTCTCCATCCTCATAACTATCCACCGCTATCCAATAGCTCCTCAGTAAGGGATGGGCCTGGAGATCATCTACCCCATCTATGCAGAATTTCAACTGTCTTGATCTTGTGCAGGTGACCACAGCTGACTTGATCTTGTGCAGGTG
>CABHPP010137822.1:0-36551 GCA_902168425.1 Peromyscus attwateri | reverse complement strand
AAAAAAAAAAACACAATACAACACAACACAACACAACAAAAAAGAGTTCTCCTAGATTTGAGTTGACATTAACGTTAACTCTTAACCCACACGGACGCTTCCATTTACACCCCACTGCAGCTGGAAGAAAAAAAAAAAAGAATATTTCAACTAATAAATATGAGACAAAATGGTAGAATGTAGAACTTAACAAATCCTTAATTTGTGACAATGTTAATCAACAGTTGTCAGGCTATAAGAGAGTTACAATCAAACAAAATGTAGACAAAGTATTCTTCCAGGAAGGAACTTAACCTCAGACCCAATCTGTCTAGATAACTATGAGTTTAGAGGAATTAGAGAGACTGAGAATACTATTGAATAAAACAAAAATCATTCAATATTTTATTTTATGGAGATAACCATACATATTCTGTTTAAATTTTTTTAAAATAATCTGTTTTCTATTGTTATGATGCAGTAAAGAGAAGCAGTTACTCAACTCTTTATGGACTGCTGGCTTTTGGGTATGGCATGGCCTTCTCACTTATGGTTACCCAACAGATACCTGAACAAGATTTAGCCCATCCATGGAAGGGGTAGGATATCACAGGTCCCTTCTCTCCCCAAGGATACATAGACAGTTAACAGTTGGTAGGAATCATTTCCTTGATTTTTTTTTTTTTTGGCCAGGCCTGATGGGGCTATCCAGTCTCCAGTTCCTGGCCATCCAGGAAGTGTTAGGTATGGATCCCTCTCAGGGTGTTGACCTCAAGTTAAAACACATGTTGGTGGGCCACTCCCAAAAGTTCTATGGTCACAATCCCAAAGTTATTGTGGGGAGAAAGAAAGACGTTTTCTCTGTTGGTATAGCCACTCATATAAGTTTCCAATCCTCCTGTAAGTAACTCCAATTAAACTCTTTGGTTCACAGGCTACACGGGTAAACTTGTTTCTATAATTCTTTTGGCGCCCTATATGAGGTAAATAGATGTCTGTTTATGTCTCCTCAGAAAGAGTTCACACAAGCTCACATGTTTTTAAGGTAAAGATAGTATCAGTCAGTCCCATTTATTCAGACTCTAGTAAGGTCCACGAGGGGCTTGTTACATACAGCTCACAGGTAAAGTGAAGTGTGTGTAGGAGGGAAAGATTAAGAGGGAGACTATCCTTTTATAATAACCCATCTCTCAGAAAGTGCTGGAATTCCATGATGTTACATCAAACTCTGGAGAGAACAGTACCCACAATGATCAAACATCTTTGCACTAGGTCCATAACTCCTCAACACTGGGTACTAGGTGTTTAATACTTCAACACTTAGGGCTCAAAATTCATTCAAACCATAGTAACACCTGTTGTAGAATATTATTTTAAGGTGTGTTACTTTTGTTTATGTTACATTTGTTTAACTCTGTGAAGCTGTGTTACTTTGCCTGTCTAAAACACCTGGTGGTCTAATAAAGAACTAACTGGTCAATAGCAAGGTAGGAGAAAGGATAGGCAGGCCTGGTAGGCAGAGGGAATATATAGAAGGAGAAATCTGGGGAAAGGAGGAAGTAGCCAGAAAAGGAGGAGGACATCAGGAGCCAGGCACCCAGCTACACAGCAAGCCACAGAGTAAGAAACAAAGTAAACTTACAGAAGTAAGAAAAGGTAAAAGCCCAGAGGCAAAAGACAGATGGGATAATTTAAGTTAAGAGACACTGGATAGAAACAAGCCAAGCTAAGGCCGGGCATTTATAAGTAATAATAACCCTCCATGTGTGATTTATTTGGGAGCTGGGTGGCAGGCCCCCAAAAAGAGCAAAAACAACCAACAACAAACACCTAACCTACTAACATAACAACTCAGTAGCACAGTGCACTACAGAGAAAACTTTGAGAGCACATGGAATTTGCATTCTATCACATAAGATAGTCTTACAATGTATATTGATATTTGGGAAATTTGAATGTAATGTACCTATAGAATGTAAGTATGTCACTTCATACAATCCAAAAGTCAAAAAATTTTAAGTGCAGCCATCATAACTTCAGAATTATTTGTAGACTGTGGATATTGCAGAGGGCTTGGTTGTGTTTCACCAAACACAGACTTAAACAAAAATTATTGTGGGGAGAAAGAAGTGGGTGAGAGGATAGATAACATTAGTGTTGAGTTAGTTAGTGGGCCAACTGTATTATTTGCTGTATTTTTAAATTTGCTTAAAATTTTCCTTTGAAAGAAAAATGAAAAGATGGAAAAATGAAGAGGTCTTTTTTTCTGCATAAGGCCTGATGACAGAGCAAAGTATCAGAAACCAAGGTCATCACAAGATAAAAAGCTTTAACCCCAAGGCTTACAAGGGAGCAGTTAAGGCTGCTAATGATGATCTTGGAAGTAACTCTTCTCTTGACCTTGAACTTACAGTCTTACTAGGACTATATTACCTCCACTTCCACTGCCCTTAGCATTTACACACACCACCTTGAAACAATCTGTCTCCTGGTCCAGCTCTTCTCTCCAACTAGAGTTCCTTAATCATCAAAGCTCCTAGTCTGCATGTAAACTACTGCATGTTTGAATAAAATCTTTAATTTTTCAGTTAGACTACAGAATCCTAGGATATCTTGTTTATAAATTAAACACATGGAAAAATTACTTCAATGCCATCTTTCCTTTGAAATCAAGATTACACACACACACACAAAAAAAAAACTGTGTAGAAAACAAAAATAAAAAAGGGACAGATGTGTGGGTGCACGCCTCAATTTCAGCTATGAAAAGATAAACAGCTCCATGAAAAATGGCTGACCCAAGTACAGGAAAACAAAGGCCATATGGATTGACCAACCATCTTTTCCATCCCCTGATACAACACTTAAAGTCGTTATTTCAGCCCCACCAAATCCCCACCTGTGATTCTTTTCCTACTGTATAAAAGGTCAAATACATAAATTCATGACAAAAAACTTCAAGGTCCATGCAAATGAACAAAGGGAACCAAAAGGAATCAGTAACCATTTCTAGTCTGCTGTTATACAAGCTGTCCTCTGTGTACGGATTATGTCCTTAATTACATCACCAGCCTGCGACAGCGTCCCAGCCTAACCTAAAAAGCAGGTGTGCCCTCTGTGCGTTCTCTCTTTCACTAAGGCTCGTGACTCTTCTGCGAAACACAGCATCCATTGGCATGGCCACCATGCGGCCAACCATGAGTGCCGCCACTTAACCATCACTCTGGGCATTTCCAACCTGGCTACATGTCTATGAGGAAAAGCAAGGGTCTCCAAGAATACCTAATACAGAGATCTGAAAAGTTCTCAGAAATGGGCCTGCTGCAGGCTGCAAGTATATGAAATAAAGATTCAGCTGTCTATGATAAAGCTAAACCTAGAGAGTCAAGGAATTCTTCTAGAAGAAAATCAAATATCAGGGAATATTTGATGTTATTTGGCTTTTAATATATCAGCTGTTTCCTACTATCAATTTCTTGTGCACCCATAACTCCTAGGCCATAACAGCAAACAGTATAAGCTTCTCAGACCTACTGCTGATCTGAACTAGGTAACACCCCTACAGAGACAATGCCTGTCTCCTAGAGGAGACAGGCAGACAGTAGATACATAGCTTTGTTTCTTGTGCAAATGAAGCTTAGACTATCCCTTTCCTTCAGGCCTAGTGGCATTCCAGAGCTGTTGACTCAGGACAAAAGGGTTTTGTGCATAACCAGGTGCAAGTGAAGGCTGGGGCAGAATTCACGGTCTGAGCAGAGTTGGTTGGAGTAGGGAGTACAGGGTAGTTTTTGGATGAGTGGGGATTGGGTCAGATCAGGAGAAGAGGAAGGAAAGACTGAGGACAGAGGAATGGAGAATGAGGATGGGGTCGAGAGCATAAGAGCTTAGTTATTACTAGAGCTATGACAGGACAGAAAAAGAAGGGACAGAGCAGAACTGAGTGTCAGAATGGAACTGAAGCTGTGTAGATAGAATTTTGTCTTAGAGAAATAAAGTGGACAGACAAAAGAGCCTGGTGTAATTAGATTCCTTTCCCTCAGAAACCCCCATGCCAGCCATAGTGTCTTCCCCAGGACTCTGGGAGGAATCTTCTCAGGGCAGGCCCCTGGGAAAATTCCAATATGTGCCAGAATAAATGTGACATCGGCACAGGAATTTATGTCACTACCTGAAGCTGGAGTGAGCTGAGGAACAACAGGGCTATAAGAGTATAGGAAACCTGGTGACATTTTGTGCTTCGTGTAAGCAATTAATAATTAGGGTACTTGTAGTCCATATACATTATGCATTATTTGACATTCAAATTTCATGATTCATTCTATATTTTATCTGGCAACCCACAAAAGGATTTCCATGGGGCGATGCCCATTTCAACACTTTTGGGTGTAGACAAGAAACCTGTATGCGATTTTAACACTTCCGCCTCTGTGAAGATTTAACTCTATGGAGAACCTTATGAGGGATGACTAGGAATACGAGAAGAGCTGAGATGTAACTAGATGAATCTATGTACTCAGCTTCAATCCCTTTTTACTATACTTCACTGACAAACGAATAAATTAATAAACAATAGACATTTAATTAAGAATGACAAAAGGCAAGTGATATGCAGTCAGTTCCATGACTTAAGGATGGATCAGAGAACTACCTGAGCAATAATAATAGATGACCCACAAAGAGCTACAAGATTTTCAAATCATTCCCTGTGTCTACAGTCCACTCTCTAAGGGACCTCAGAGATCCTACACAGAATGGTATCTAGAAGTTCCATCCAGCGCCACTATTCAAGTGTCTGTATCCAGTATGTCCAGACAATAGCCCCACTGTTCAAAAATCGGGCCACAGTCCAATGATAATTAAGAAAATGTCTAACTGAGATTAAGGATGGAGAAGAAAGCCAGAGGTCCCCGATGCACATCTGTTAATCAATATACAGGGTGTTTGATCCTTATTTCAACAGAGGTTAAGGACTAAGAACTCACTGTGGATTATGCACTTACAAAATGTTTTATGTGCAATGTCTTATCTGTCCAACTTAAAAGGATACAAATTTCTATTTGCCTCCTGCTATTCAGAGATGATGAAACAATAAATTCTGAGGAAAGTTCCCATGGCTCATTTAATGGCAGAGTGGAGACTTGAATCTGCTGTGATGACTCCAGAGCCTAAGGTCTTTTTCCTATGTTCTCATACATTCCACAGAGACAGAGCAGTCAGCTTTCTGGGACAAGGATGACTATCATGCCTGGGCAATGCAGGATAAAGGCAGAAATATGCCAGAGTGGCTAGAGGTTGGGATTGAAAGTCTTCTACATCTCTGCTAAAGATCTTGGCTACAGGGTGTGTTTCTCTACAAACTAATGAA
Source organism: Peromyscus attwateri (assembly GCA_902168425.1). Classification (NCBI taxonomy): domain Eukaryota; kingdom Metazoa; phylum Chordata; class Mammalia; order Rodentia; family Cricetidae; genus Peromyscus; species Peromyscus attwateri. Next base: position 31,207 of record CABHPP010137822.1, on the reverse strand, counting down.
AGAAAAGGCAAAAAGAAGAAAATGAAAGAGGTACATCATCTCCCATGGAGCTGCTCCTTAGCCAGGAAGGTGTTAAGAAAAGCTTCAGAGCAGAGAAGCTATGTGGTCCAAATGGCATTTCATCAAGATTAACCTGTCAGCCATGCCCAGAATACACGGCAGGGAGAGAGAGAGCCTGCAGGCAAAGATGCAATCAGGAGGCTATTACAAATGCTAGTTTCTCAGTCTGAGTCAGAACAGCATGATGGGAACAGAAAATAAAGTGACGAACATGAATGACACTTAATACCAAGCTTAAAGGAAGAACAGCCCCACCCTAGGAACCTGTGAGATCAAGGCTGTGGTCTTTGATGGCTCTGAAGGGGGAAAAAAGAAAAGGGTAAATGCACTGCCAGGGCAGGTCAGTGACCCTCCCTGCTCTCCAAGGTATTTGCCTCACCTGCCTGTTTCTTCACCAGAACACACACTCCAAGGAGTCAGGAACCCTTCATGGGTCTGTCAGTCCCACAGGTTTTCTCATTGCTGACCAAGGGTTTGGTGCTGGGTGAACCGGTAGGCAGTATCTGGCAGCCTGTCTCCACTTTCCTGGATACTCCACATGGGAAGAGGCTCTCTCAAGGCTCTGCACTGGTGTGACCGCCTCAAGAGGCTTTCCTTTCTGAGATGTTTTAAATTACGTTGTTCTATTTAATATCCATAGAAACTTATCTTCACAGTATACATTATAATATGGAATTTTATGTTTTTTCTTTAACTTCTGTTGTTTTTTTACCTTCCTCTGAAAGACTGCTAAGCTCACCTATTTTCACTGTGGAATTCCCAACAGCCAGACCCACAGTTCCCAGCAGAAGCAAAATGCAAACTTAAATTCTCCGTAACCCAGCTAGCGAGATGGCTCAGTGAGTTCAGGCGTTTGCAGCCAAGCCTTGTCACCTGACGGCCATCCTAGGAACTAACATGGTAGAAAGAGAAGGTCCCCGAAGTTGTCTTCTGACTGCTACACACATGCACCATGCACATTAAGGTGTGCATGTGCGCGCGCGCACGCGCACACACACACACACACACACACACACACACACACACACACGAAATAAATAAAATAAAAATTAAATTCCCTAGTCACCACATTCCTAAAAGTAAAGGCTTTCTTTTATGAACTGTGAAGTTCATAAAAATGTTAAGTTTAACATTTTTGTAACCAAATATATTCAAATATTATCATAGAATAGTTTTTATTCCTTTCTTTTGTTTTCATTTATTCAACATTTCCAAGCTACTATGAAAAATATGACCACAGAGTAGTAAATTAAAAACAAAATTCTCATTCATAAAAACATCACTGCAAATTTAAAAAAAAAAAAAATGCTCACCCGCCAGAGACTGAAAACCACCTCGGAACTCACCGAACTCTGGCTTTCTATAGAAAAATTCTCCATAGACTCAAAAGTGTTCTACTATTCTGGTTTTAGGAAGAAATTCCATGGGAATAATGGTTTGGGGATGAGGCAGTGTTATTTCACACTGGGAACACATCTCAGATGAGATGTCACATTTCAAATAGCCATGCGGGGGTAGTGGTTGCTTACAGCTCTTACGGGGGGTTCTGGTATGCCTGACATATTTAACAAAGACTTGAGTAAGAGGAAAGGGGGAGCAGAGAAGCTAGCACCTTTTAAACACATACTGTTCTATTCCTTCACAAGAGTTATTCCATCTCGTTCTCACATCTCACAAGCGAAGGACGCATAGAACCACCTTTAACAGTAGATGTGTATGTGAAGTTGTCAGGAAGCTTACACATGATCACATTATCCTTGGAGTAAAAGAAAGATTCAGAGTGCAGTCTCCCTTCTCATCTCCTAAAATCACAACAGCCATCCACAAGTCAGCTCAACACAACTACAAATCACATTCTCTATGCTACTTTTTACTTTGCTTCGGTCGGGCACAACCCATAAGCAGTCTAGGAAGAGACCTGTGGTTCCAAGAGTCATCAGTGCAGCCATCCATGTCTCCAGTGCCAAGGACGGACAAACCCAAGATAACCAGCTTTCATTGCGCTCTGCCGTGTGACAGGCGCTCCATTTCCAGCCATTGCGTGAAGCGTTGGGTATCATTACGACGTTGTCAACCACGTGTGTCTCAGTGGAGTCTGTGTTTCTTTTCTCCCCATCCCTGCTCTCGTCTGCAGCGTGGCCTTCTCTTCTCTCTGCGTTCATGTGACCCGTGTCCTTTTGCCCTCACTCCTCTGCTCGCTCCTCTTTGGACACTCTCCTTGGCTCTTTTATAGTTTTTTTTAGGCTTTAACCACATGGATAACCACTTATGGATGGACACATACACATTACACGGTTACGAGATCTGCAGATAAGTGTGAACGTAACAGTTTTCTACTCTGAGCCAAATTTTTCCTCATTCCCCCCACCCCCCAGTGCTGAGGAGTACACCAAAGGGCTTTATGCGCATTAAGTGAGCATTCTATCAACTGAGCTATATCCCCAGCATGACAAGCACTCTCCCTCAACATTATCTCCTAAAAAACCCTTACCACCCCAAGAAACTAATGCTGTTATTATACCCGCTTTATAAAACAGAACTGATTTTCAGAGAAATTAGATTATTTGTACTGCATCTCAAATACACAGTCCAGTCTAGAATCAAATACGAATCTGTAATCCCAGCACTTGGAAGGGAGAAGAGACAGTCGGGGCAAGAGTACAAGGCTAGCCTCACAATCCAGTGATCTTAAGGCTAGCCTGAGCTACATGAGACCCATCTCAAAAAGGGAGGTGGTAGGCCACAGGAAACACATTATCAAACCAAAAGTTACTCCAGAAATCGAAAACTAACCTTCGGGTGATTGAGGTCAGCTCTTGCTTCTGAGCCATTCATCTTGCTTAGTGTCAATAGATCAGGCCCTTTAGAATTGACCCAACAGGGAAAAGAAAGAACCGGCTACAACTGCAGCTTTGTTCCTTACTTAAAGCTGAAATTTTCTAGAATAAAGAAGAAAACAATAAGCTGAAACTTGATACCTCACCGACAGTTTTACACAGCCATGCATCTGTATACAGACGTGCCAAAAGCAACTAGCATGCAATATTAAAATTTATCAATCTTTTACCTTAACCCAATATTAAAATTCACCACAATTTTATACTTGCCCAAGTCCTCAATACGCATATTTGCTGAAGATGTGCTATGCTGTTGCTCACAATCCTGCCAGATGCTGCTCACCGCTCAAGAGGAGTCTGTTTAACCAACATCAGCCTTGCAACAGCCCAGAAAAATGACATGCCCTCCTCCTACTCACCTTTCTCCCTGAAGGTTTTATTCACTTCCTGGGGCCTCCACCCAACCTATAAAAAGTCCAGGCTCGCAAATTAATATTATTAAACACAAGCTTCTTATTGTCTACTCATTAAGCAAGGGCTCAGATTACCTCACTATCCTGCACAGCTGGGGAAGCACTATGTAGTTACTAACATCAAGGGCTTTTTCCATAATTGTGTGGTAAATTTATTTGTTTATTTCACTCTCACTAATCCCAACACCTGATCTGTCATTACTGTGCCTTTGTTCAACCTGCCAACTCTGCTGCCCAGAGAATAAGACTCCCGTGGGGAGTTGGTCCACCCATAATCTTGCTTCTTCCGGCTAAGCCGACCTGCTACCCAAGCATCCACATTTACTCCAACACCATCAGCAGAGCAGGAAAATACTGAAGAATACCTCCCTCATCTGAGCTGTCCCTATAAGGATTAAATTTAGGAAGCCAATGAGACTACCTGTTTGTCCTTCCTTCAGAAATAAGCCCTGTTGGAGGGGGGCATTGTGGCAGAGGCCTTTAATCCTAGCACTCTGTGGGTGAGGGACAGAGGCAGGTCTTTGTGAATTCACTTGAGGTCACTCTGGTCTGTATTGTGAGTGCCATCCCAACCCCAGGCTATAGAGTGAGACCCTGTCTCAACAAAACAAAGCAAAACAAAAGCAAACAGACAGGAAAGCCCAAATGGAGTGAATATGGAGTACATGAATGAAATTTAAGGGTGTGCTGTCGTGGTACCCAAAACCAAAACAGTCCAAGGATATTAGAAAATGATTTCTTTTCAGGGCTTTGCTGTAGCTCAGTAAAAGAGCATATATACAGCATGTACAGGGCCCTTAATTCAAAGTCCAGCTCTGGGAGAAGGAATATCATTAGAAAATAGTTTCTCAAACAATTATGGTTTTCTATGTCAGTAATCTCAGCACTCAAGAGGGTGTGTATGTGTGTTGGGGTGACTATTACAAGTTCAATGTCAGACTAGACAACACAGTGAGTTTGAAGTCAGCCTAGGCTACTTAGAGAGATCAAGTTTCAAACAGCCAAAATAAATGAAAGAAGGAAGAGAGAGGAAGGGAGGAAGAACAGAGGGGGAAAGGGGGAGAGGCAGTTAGGGGAAGAGATGGGGCTGGAAAGGGAGATGAAGGAAGGGAGAAAGGGAGACAAGGATTGTCTTCTTTTTGAAAGACATCTGTAACACACGTTGTCAAGACCTTAATCATCACTTAAACTTGAAGATCTGGATCAGTATGAAGGCATTCTAGAAGAGGAAAAAACGACCTCCCCAAGCTTTCTGTCAAGTCATAAATACCTTGGAACCAGAGGATAATTTGCAGCAGTTGGTTCTTCTACCACATGGGTCCCAGGGATCAAACTCGGGTAGTCAGGCAGGCCCAGCAGCAAATGCCTTTACCCACAAAGCCTCCTCTCTGATCCCTTTCTTCTTGAGTAGCCATCCTCTTCATATTGTTTAGGGGCTCAGTGTAACAAACCAGGAGACCTTACCCTAACACTGCCCCCAGCACCTCAGCCAATGTCTCCTTAACTTTTCCATCAAACATCTCATCTACCACATGAATTTTTAAGGAGTAGTTAATGGCGGCATGTAGATTAAAAAGGGAGGTAAACCCAAAGGGAAGGACAAAGGACAAAAAGATGATCCTTTAAACCAGGTGAAACAAAAATGGATGACACGAAAGATATGCTTCCTATGGTCACCAGCATTAGGATACCTGGGTGAGATGCTCAGGGAGGGAGGGAGGGAGGAAGGCAAGAAACATCTTCTTTTCAAGGAACAGTGCTGATACATGTTGTGAAGACCTGGGCCATTCTTGTCATGCGGAGCTCTAGCTCAGTAAACAAGTCCACAGGTTCATTCATGGCTTCTCCAGTTGTACTTAGAACATCAGGGCAGCGGCACGCGGACTCATCTCATCCTCATTTCTGTCTAATGGCCACAGAACTGGCTCCCATAAATTGCTTCTGAAGCAGTATACACATCAATTATAAAGAATGCCAGCTTATTATGCTCGAATATTCCTTGAACCGTGGGGAAGAGGGGAATACAAAAAAGTCTTAGCTTTAGTTTGAGGATAGTGTAGATGAGAATAGCTATAAATGTCATTTGCTAACTAAGGAGAGGAACTGGTAGTATCTTAGTGAAGGAAAGATAGCATGCTTCCAGCATGTAGACTTTGCTAAAAACTCATTGGAATATCCCATCCCTGAATCTGGAAATACGTCCCATCAGTCAGCACCGTGAGTGACTGGTGAACCCCTGGATTGAACACCAGGAGGTCTAATGAGGCTCAGTCCTCATCTGACAGTCAGTCCTATTTTCCATAACACAGGAGACCAAGCTCACTGGGCATAGAAGTAGGTACCGCAACCTTCTTTTCTCTTAAGAATTAAATTCAGCCAGGCTGTGGTGGCACACCCTTTAATCCCAGCACTTGGGAGACAAAGGCAGGTGGATCTTTGTGAGTGCAAGCCTAGCCTGGTCTGGGAGCTAGTTCCAAGACAGCCAGGGCTACACAGACAAACCTTGTCTCAAAAAAAAAAAAAAAAAAAAGCAAAACAAACAAAAGTAATTGAATTCAATTCATGCCATAGTTATGATGCCTCAAAATATTCCCTCTGGCCACCGGGGGCAGTGGTGGCGCATGCCTTTAATCCCAGCACTCAGGAGGCAGAGGCAGAGGCAGGCAGATCTCTGTGAATATGAGGCCAGCCTGGTCTACAGAGCAAGATCCAGGACATGCCCCAAAACTACACAGAGAAACCCTGTCTCAAAAAACAAAAAACAAAACAAAACAAAAAAATCCCTCTGTTAACCTCATTTCATTCCTCACTTTAAAACTCCTCCTTTAAAAAAGCATTATGAAAAAAGGGGAGCTCTATTAATTTTTTGGAAACTGAAGAATGCTTACAGTATTACATAAATTCTGTTTTCATGTCAAATATGAGATCCACTAATACAAGGAGTGGAAACAATCCCATGAAATCTTCTTCAGAGTCATGTGAAATTTCTGTGCCAGTAAGGACCCTCAGGGGCGCTGACAGACGACCCTGAAAGGTATTAAAACCTGGCCTGAGAATATAGGAAGCAGGAGATCATAGAGAGATAAAAGATACAACTGTGACTGAGACACTAGAATGCACTTCACTGGGCTGTAACAGTTTCATGTTGTCGGGCTAACGATCTTCTAGTAGGAAAGGTGTATCTCATGTGAAAATCAGTACAAAAACATCCACTTTATCATGTCACAGAAGTGACTCCACAGTCTCCTCACACCACCCTTTTACACATTGCCATCATGTAATCAAATGGCTACAGATATAAAGTCAGTATAAATACGAAGCAAAACCAACAGCTCTTCCCACGTTAGCCTCACCTGCATTTCAGTGCATTTCTTTCCCAAAACCATCATCTTGACTTTGCCTAAATCTTCCTGGTAGGCTAATGAACCAAGAAATAGCTAGAACTACAGAGACAGTCCTGAGCTCTTGAGACACAAGTGTCAATTTCTCAACTGCATTTCTTTCATTTACTTGTGAAATAATGTTTTTATTTCAGAACTGCATACAATATATTTTGACCAGATGCATATCCCCAACTACTTCAAGACCCACCCCTCCACCCCTACAACTTTATCTTCTTTTTCTTCTTCTTCTTCTTCTTCTTCTTCTTCTTCTTCTTCTTCTTCTCCTCCTCCTCCTCCTCCTCCTCCTCCTCCTCCTCCTCCTCCTCCTTCTTCTTTTTTGCCCATTAAGTCCAATTTCTGCTGCTCAAATTCTCCCAGGTGTGAATCCTGCCCCAGAGCATGTTTGATCTACCAGGGATCACACCCTTAAAGAAAACTGACACTTCCCATCCTGGCAGCCATCAAATGGCAACAAGTCACCTGCATTTCTCAACCTCCTCTGTGTCTTCCTTACTGGAAAATTCAGAACTGAACCCTGTCCAGTTTGTGTTGGCACCAGAAGAGTATTATTTTATCTGCTAGGTGGGTTTTGGTGATTGCTGTTGTCATTATGAAATACTATAAGCTAACCTGATCTTGGAACTGACCAGGATGACACTAATTAATATCTACCTCACATTCCTTCATTTAGTCACTCAACCTATAGTAGTCACACCTGAGAATAGGGTAAAGTATTCCAGGACCACTGATAGACAACGTTCTTTCTAGGTTAAAAAAAAAAGTATTTGAAGCGGCCCTTCTCCACATGAAATACCAAATTAAAATTTCTCCAAAGACTTTAGTTCCAGCCATTTCTCCCAAAGAAAGCAAAATAAATAATGGTACTGATATCCTGCGATGATTTTACGTACAATCCTTAACATAAATTGATACAGGCAAAATTTTTAAAGAAACTAATGTTTTTTTCCCATGACCAGGAACTTGAAAACCAATGCATAGGCAGAATGGAAAAGAACCTCTGGATGCTTAGTACCAGCCAATCTGATGGAAACTTACGCTGGCAACAAGTGCCTAAGAGATGCAGAACATGAAGTATCAGAGTTGTGGGGGTGGGGGGTGGGGGCGGGGCAGATAAACATACCTAGGGAGCACATTAAAAACTGTCAGAATCACAGAAGAGACAGCCAGGCTCCAAGTGCAGAGCTCAGGAGTGGACTGCAGGAGCCATTGTCCATGCACAGTCCCACATAGCCTCTGACCTCACCTCCAGCCTCTGGCGATAAACATCAGGACCTTCAGACTCTACAGGTGAACGTGGCTCTCTTCACTCTTAGCACATGACTCTCATCACTCTTAGCACGTACTTCATGGGGATTCAAAGGCTTCTGGCTCTGTACCTTGGCATATCCAGTTCTTCAACCTGTCTGAGATCTTGTCTCTGGTGTGGCCTTTACCGCCCTCTAAGACCTTTTTTATTTTGAGTCATTCATTAGCCTCAGAAAGTTAGTACCTTTACTATCCCTTATTCTGAATTCCACTAGCAAACATCAAGTCACTAGATAATATTGGAGCTTGGCTCAGCTTCTTATAATATGGAGGGACCAAACATTAAAAAAAAAATGCTTAAATAGTAATGAATATCAATGACCACCTAAAAAGCCAAAGAAGTATCAACACAGATGGTTTATTATGTACAAAATATTATACTGGAGGTGTTATTAAGAATGCATGTGGAAATATTTCTCCAGAACAGCTGGGGTAATATACTCCCATTTTATTTTTTATCCAGTTTTTATTAGTTCTTTGATGTAGCTGGAGTTTTCTCTCTGGGTCCAGCCAAGCCCCGGCAGTCCGACAGCCCACTTATAAAATAAACACACAGATGCTTATATTATTTAAACTGTTTGGCCTAATGGGCTCAGGCTTCTTGTTAGCTGTTCTTATATCTTAAATTAACCCACTTCTATTAGTCTATAAGTTGCCACATGGCTTGTGGCATCTTACATCTTGCTTGTCATGGCAGCGACTGGCAGCATCTCTCTGCCTCAGCCTTCCACCTCCCAGAATTCTTCTCCTCCTTGTCCCGCCTACCCTATCCTTCCTGCCCGGCTACTGGCCAACCAGAGTTTTATTATTCACAACATACAGGACATCCCACAGCACTCTGAGGCTTCATGAAATGTGTTTTGCGCATATTCATTCCTCTCCTGGAACTCTTCCCAGGCCCACACTCTTTACTTCCCAATTTTGTGTCTTCTTTCTTTTCTTTATATACCATTCAAGACCAACTTGTGATGCCCAATGTTCTTGGATGTGTAGTCTCCCATGTTCGGCATACTGGGGGCTACACTCTTGGAGAAAACTATCTTTTCTTCTCCCAACATCTAGCAACTGCCAAATAGCTCTATGGTTAGGGGTGGAATTGTGCACCCGACTCCCCTCTCCATGCTGTCCGGTTTAGACTCATGCAGGCTAGTGCAAAGTGTCACAGCCACTGTGAGTTCATACGTGCAGCTTCCCTGGCTTGTCTGGAAGACACTGTTTACACGTAGTCATCCACTGCCTTTCATCCTCACCTCTTTCTTGCAATGGTCCCTGGACCTTGGAAGTTGTGGGGATGAAGTATATATGTTCACTTTAGGGTTGAGCTTTCTGTGGTCTCTTATTCTCTGCACCTTGACCAGTTATGGGTCTCTGCATTAATCACCATCCACTGCTGGGTCTCATGTGAGAGTTGAGAGATGCATTGATCTATGATACAATAAGTCACTAGCAGTCAGTTTAGCAGTGTGCATTTAAGCAGCATAGTAAATATAACCGCTTTACTATTTTGAGAAGGCAGACATTGTGGATTTTTTTCTGTTTGAGTACTGGGTTTTCTTTATTACTACAAGTGTGTGATTATATACATATATATATATATAAATGCATATATACACATATACACATACATATAAAACACTCTCTTGTCTTTGGCGTGGGGGGGGGAGTTTGACCATATAGCTCCAGCTGACACTCAATTCTGACCCTACTGCATCAGTCTCCCAAGTACTTGGATTACAAATTTTCTCCACCTAGCCTCTTACGAATAGTTTTGAACACTGTTCTAAAATGATATTAAGTGACTTTGTAACAGCTTAACCCTTTACAAAATTGTGCAAAGGCAAAAGTAAACAAATAAAAAGGGAAAAAATGAAAAGAGGAAAAGATTGCCCGATAATGAGCAAAACATGTAAACAAAATTAGATAAACGTATGAAGGAAAGAAAATAAAAAAAATATGATTTTTGTGAATTATGGGGAACATTTTGAAAAGTGCACAGTCTGGTGTTAATTATTCTGGATTACCAGGCATTTGTGTTTCTCTAATATACGTGTCTCATACTTGTGTATGTATTTAATATTTGTGTGTCACATGCATTCTGACTTTTCCAGTTTGCGGGGAAGAAAAAGAGCATTTGCATCCCTGTTTGCGAGCAGTGCTCTGTTCTTCTCCCCGCTTTCCCAATCCACCTTATGTTGCTGTAACTGAATTCTGAACACTGAGTAATTTATAAAGATAGAAACCTTTTATAGTTTGGAGGCTGGGAAGTCTGAGAATTCTGGGAAGTCAACAGCATCTGCCCAACGTGAAGGATGTCCTGCTGCATGATAATCAATAAGGCATGGGATAGAGGCAGCTCAGATCCCTTACTCTTCTGATAAAGCACCAAGTGCCATCTTTGAGGCCCTTCCCTCATGACCTCCTTAATTCTCGTGACTTCCTGAAGGCTCTGCCTCCATACACATCAGTATATGGAGCTGGTGGTTAAGACTGGACACATGAACTCTGGGGGACATATTCAAATCATAGCCGGTCCCAAATCTGCTTCTAGTAGTTTCCTCAAATACTCACGCTGATCAGTATGATGATGAATCTTCAAGGGGTCCCCATATGGGTACCTGAGCTCTCTTTTTTATGTGAAGTTTCCTTGTTTCTGATACTTTGTCCCTGTTGCTGAAAACATTACAAACTTTGTTTACAGAATACAGAGAAATCAGTCTGGGACTGAGCTCTGAGTGCTTGCTCCTCTGAACAGCATTCATATTGCCTTAGGTGTTGAGTGGGCCATTAAGGGAACAAAGGCATCACAGACAGTCTTAGTTAAGATTTCTATTGCATCTATGAAACACCATGACCAAAAAGCAAGTTGAGGAGGAAAGGGTTTATTTGGCTTACACTTCAGCATTGCTGTTCATCACTGAAGGAAGTCCGGAGAGGAATTCACAGGGCAGGAATCTGAAGGCAGGAGCTGATGCAGAGACCATGGAAGGGTGCTGCTTACTGGCTTGCTTCCCCTGACCTACTCAGCCCACCAACAGTCCAGTAATGGTACCACCCACCATGGGCTGGGCCCTTCCCCATTGACCACTAATGAGAAAATGCCCTACAGCTAGATCTCATGGAGGCATTTCCTCAAGTGAGGCTCCTTCCTCTCTGATGACTCTAGCGTGTGTCAAGTTGACACATAAAACCAGCTAGTACAGATATTAACCAGCTATGGGACCTGCATGACAATACTGACATACCAGTCAAGTTATGCAATTGTGGAATGACTGTTTGGGTGGCAACTAACCACTTTCTGATTGGATTTGATGTGTATTCTGCAGGAGGAGATACATGCCTGGTACTGCAAGTCTGGTCAAATGCCTATGGCTTAGGGGCTCACAGACTCTAAGCAGGAGTCTACTACTGACGCTTTACTAAATAGACATGTTGCCATTCATGTTCATATTCATGTTCATGTTCATGCCCTTAAACTTCTGGTGCTCTTGGCTTTGAACAGAGAAGCTTCTTTCTGTAAGGGCAGCAGTTAATGAAGAGATTCTTAACTGATTAAAGTCCTGAGAAGTGACTGTTTGGTGGTCTCCCTAGATAAGACACCTATATTATCCCTGCTAATGTCCACAGAAAATCACAGGAGAGATGGCTGAAAATTTGTAGGAGCTGGAGGTTGAGGATGACTGTTTTGAAACACATCCTGATATCTCATGGTCATGGCAATCATAAATACACAGCTGCTTCAGATACTTACACAGATATGCACAAGATTGGGACCTTCAACATTCCACCATAGATGAAGAAATGTGTTTATGAGGTCCTACCTCCAGCTGAGGAGCTCTTGGCAATTAACAGTTACCAAAGAAAGGAGTGTTATTTTCTTAAGTGTTGTAACCACTGGTAATTTGCCTGTGATCTGGTGCTATGGATGCAGGAAAATATAAGAACTCAGCTGGTTATGGCAAAGTCACTACCTGAAAGGATCAAGGAATTCTTTCAGAGGAAGCCAAATTCCAAGGAGCTTTTGGTGTTACTTGGCTTGTTATACCTCAGCTGTCTTAAAAATCTTATGTCTTATGAAAATCATGTGTGCCTTCAAGTTTTCCCAGTTGATTTTTCCCTAAGAAGGGCTAACAGTGTGTACTGATCACTCTCTGCACATACACATTCCAGGTATTTGTAGAACAACATCAGAAAGGCTTCCTTCCCCCCAGCTCATCCGTTTCTCCCCTTTCAGCACTGGAATCAGATATCTCCCTTAGCCACTTTCAAGGACTAACAGAAATAGCAGTCCACATGCTAGTCTCCTAATTTAAGGTAAATTCCACAAGGAGACACACCTAGGTCAGGTGGACCTTAAGTAATAGCTTTACACAATTTAGCTCAGACCCTCCTTTCTTACAGCCTTACTAACTTTATAGACCCCTAAATTCTTACCTAACCTCTCCTAGGAATATAGATTGAGCACATAAATTTCTTTTTTGATATACTGATATTAGCTCTCAGGTGACCTCCTCCCTTAACCACTCCATTTTCTTCTCATAAAAGAAAGCCTGACAATCACTGCCTGAGGAAACTCTTACCTGCCTTTATGACCTTGTAGGAATTCAGACCTGGTGACTGGCTGGAGGGGAGGATTGTGATTGTTTGGTTATATAACTGAAAAGCTAGAGACGGAATGGTGAATTAAAGTGAATGGAATTAAAGTGAATGGACTAATGAGTTCGGTGTGCTGAGATTCTATTTTCCCAAAAATAGTCCTCACCATTAGTAGTTTCTCTCCTGAGCCCCTGGGATGATTAATATTAAGGCTGGTCCCTCTAATGTTATACAAGAATCTGGTAACAACTCCCTACCCATGTTCATACCAACAATTTTAATTAAACACAGTGGATCAGAACAAAAGCCAATAGTGTTGAAGGGGAATTAGTTGGGAAGGGGAAAAAAAGGATTCAAAGGGAATGGGAGGGGAATAAGAGAAGATTTTGGAGGGTAAATATAAACAGTGCACTGTGTACATATATGTATGTACACACATATATAGAATGTTGTCAAAAATATGTGTGTGTGTGTTGTTGTATGAATGTGAAATGTTTAGATGTGGATGTGTGCATAGTTGTGTAGGTGGACGTCACCAGAGGGTGACATTAAGTTTCTTTCTATACCACTGTATAGATATTTTGTTTGTGTTCTGACAAATAAAGCTTGCCTGGAGATCAGAGGGTGGAGCTAGCCACACTAGACCATGGGGGCACACACCTTTAAACCCAGCACTTGGGAGGAGGAAGCAGGAAGACCAGGAGATCAAGGCCACCCTGAGCTACCTGAGATTGAAGCAGTCTAAAAGAGAAACAGAGCCAGGCGGTGGTGTCACACGCCTTTAATCCCAGCACTAGGGAGGTAGAGACAGGAATATAAGGTGGGTGGAGACAGGATCTCAGCCCCCATTCAGTGTGGGGATTCGTAGAGACAGGAGTGCCTATTCAGTCTGAGATTTCAATTTCAAAGAGTTATGAAGTCTCTGGTGGCTGCTGCTCTGCTTCTCTGATCTGTCAGCTTTCACCATATCTGACTCCGGGATTTTATTTAATAAGACTAACTAGGATCATGCATCAACCTTCTTTGTGGTGTATATTGTATGTATGTGGCATTTGCAAAGCTTCTTTCTGCAGTACATGGCCATTAACACAGGTGCCCATACCTGGTCTAGTGCAGAGAGTAGGTGGATTCAGAATGCTCTGTCCACCACTGTGGAAATCAGTATGGCGGTTTCTCAGAAAACTAGGAATTGAACTACCTCAAGACCCAGCAATACCACTCTTGGGCATATACCCAAAGGATGCTGATTCATACCACAAAGATACATGCTCAGCTATGTTCATAGCAGCACTATTTGTAATAGCCAGAACCTGGAAACAACCTAGATGCCCGTCAACTGAAGAATGGATTAAAAAAATGTGGTACATATACACAATGGAGTACTACTCAGCAGAAAAAAATAATGAAAGCATGAAATTTGCAGGCAAATGGATGGAACTAGAAAATATCATCCTGAGTGAGGTAACCCAATCCCAGAAAGACAATCATGGTATGTACTCACTCATAAGTGGATTCTAGATATAAAATAAAGAACAATCAGACTAATTAAACAAAAATGGATGGACTAATAGGTAAACTGTGGGACTCACTGTCACACCGCATCTTCCAGAATGTGTTTCTTCGCATTTTTTTGTTTGTTTGTTTGTTTGGTTTTTGGTTTTTCTTTTAAATTTTGTTTTGTTTTGGGGGGAGGGGGGATGGTCACATTGGGACAGGGAGATAAGTGGGATTGGAATGTATGATGTGAAATCCACAAAGAATCAATAAAAGTAAAAAAAAAAAAAAGAAAACAAAACATAAAAAAAAAGAAAACAAAACATAAAAAAAAAAGAATGCTCTGTCCTCTGTGCCATACCCTCCCAAGGCTCAGGGACCATTGCAGAAGAGGAAGAAGAAAGAATGTAAGTGTCATTGGTGATGCATGACTTACAAGGAAACTTTTCCTGGCATGATAGGACAGTTGCACAAATGAACTCATAGAATCCGTGACAGACTGCACACGACTTACGCAAGCTCAAGCCAGACAAAATCCCGGCACAGAGGGGGCCAAAGTGAGCATAAAGTCCCATCTCTAGCTGAGGAGCTATTGGTAATTGATAGCCGCTAGGAAGAGAAGAATCAGTTTTCTTTATAGGTGTGGCCCCTAGTAGGTCTAACGTGCTCCAGTAGATGCCTACACACCAACAATATATAAGCAGCATGAATTGGACTTGATGGGTTTGAAAAAGTTTTGATGAGGACACAAAGTTGGATGGTAGGAAATGGGGTTAGGATGAATCTGAGAGAAGTGCAGGGGAAGGGGATTAAAGGGTAGGTTATGAAATCTTCAATAATTAATAAAAGGAACTAAAGGTGCAAAGTTAGAATTTCAGTCATTTGCTTTGCCAGTCAAAATTTCCCATCATACCGCCGGGCGGTGGTGGCGCACGCCTTTAATCCCAGCACTTGGGAGGCAGAGGCAGGCGGATCTCTGTGAGTTCGAGGCCAGCCTGGGCTACCAAGTGAGTTCCAGGAAAGGCACAAAGCTACACAGAGAAACCCTGTCTCGAAAAAAACAAAAAAAAAAAAAAAAATTCCCATCATACCAAATGTCAGTCACCTGCACTGTATTATAAGCTTTGTCTTTTGGTGTCCAAAGGCCAGGTTGTCATCTTCCTGCATATGTCCCTTTAAATACACTAGAAGGCCACAAATACTGCTGAATATTTATTTTGCTTAATAAACGTGTGAGAGTTTTCATAGGAGATGTTAACAGTGCTGTTCTTTGTATTTGAAAGTGTTAGTGGCCATTTTTCCTGTAGTGAAACACAGAGATTTAGGTCCAGCATCTGGCCGATGCTTAGCTCAAGTCTGCCCCCTGGAGTGTTTTGACTCCAGGGCTGAGCTGTCTTGCTAAACCTTCCTGCAAGATTGTCATTTTACATTTTGGATGCTTCTGCATTACTTGGAAGCATATCAAATACTTCTTCTGTGAGCAACTAAAGTTTTCATCTTATGAAGGAAATGTTAACGATAAGTACAATTTCTTGGACTGGAGAGATGGCTCAGCTGTTAAAGGCTGGGCTTACAACCAAAAGTAAATAAAATTTCTCACTCTAAGAGTAAATATAAGATAATGGCTTGCATAAAATAGTCAGGATTAGACAAAGTTCTTGGGCTCTGGCTCTTTATTTCCACCCATGTCCAAAAATTTAGTGAACCGGTGAGTTTATAGGTCCACAACTGCGTGCTTGTCAAAATGGAAGTACTTATAAATACATGTTCAGTGGATAAGCATCGTCCAGGACCCAAGAAAGCAAATAGGTTGCTTTGTTTTGTGAGTGGTTTTTGTAGACCAACTGAAGCATGACTGAGGGGTTGCTTATAGGTGGATGAATGGCTGAAAGGCAGCTGTGTCAACAAAAGGCCCGCCCTGACAGGTGTCAACATACAGAGGCTATATCCCTGGAGCTCTCTGTACGACTTGCAGTGGCCAGCTTCTCTCTCTCTCTCTCTCTCTCTCTCTCTCTCTCTCTCTCTCTCTCTTTCTCCCTCCCTCACTTCCTCTCATTCTCCCAACTATTACTGCATATATGCATACATAATCTTAGACAGGCCTTGTTCATGTTGTAACTTTCAGGAACTTTGTGAACTTCGTAAGTTTCATTCATTTCCTAGGACTTGCTAGTTTTACTTATACCCTAAGTCTGAGACACCTTCTTTTCCTCTCCAGGAAGGAATGCCTTCATTTAGAGGAAATGGCTGTATAACACCATTTATACCAAAGTAACACCTAGGATAATTAAATTACAATACATTTATGTCTAATAAAATATACAAAATAAAATTTAAGCAATAGAGAGTCTTGGAAGTTAATCAGGAGATAGCTTGGAGCTGTCTAGTAGAAATACTGTATAAGATACACGTTAAGATTCATTTTATAAGCCGGGCGGTGGTGGCGCACGCCTTTAATGCCAGCACTCGGGAGGCAGAGGCAGGTGGATCTTTGTGAGTTCGAGGCCAGCCTGGTAGACAGAGAGAGATCCAGGAAAGGTGCAAAGCTACACAGAGAAACCCTGTCATTTTATAGTAGCTGCATTTTTAAAAGAGAATAAGGTAGACTATTTTAATAATATAATTGATTTCAGGAAATGTGTCTAAAACAGTATTGCTTCTTTTTTGTTATGTAATCTAGGCTGACCTGGAATCATGATGGAGTCTAGATTGGCCTCAGATATTTGGCAATCCTCATGCCTCAGTCTCCCATGTGCTGAGATCACAAGTGTGAGCCACCATATCTGACTTTTATTACTCCTTTTGTCAGAAACAGAATGAGATTATACTAAGTTCAAGTGCCATTTAAAGGCACTTTAATGACTTTAAAGACATTAATGGTTAACTGGACAGAGAATGAAAGAAATTCAAGCAGCTTCACACCAAGCAAGTATGTATGTAAGCAACAGCTAAGTGCTGCTACCATCCACTGAGGCAGGCAACTTTTACTACAAAATGTATTGGCAGAAGGATAAATAGAAGGCAGATAGGGCAACAAATACTAAGTTCTCTTTTCCAAGATGAGTTTCAGATAGACTGAACCCACAACAGAGTTGAGTGACTGAGTTGAGATATAAGGATCTGGCATGAGCTTGTAGGAAGGCATGATGCAACCATCTGAGGCTCCAGATAACACAAACAGGCAGAGGGAAAAGGGAAGTCCCCTTGTGGAAGCCCAGCTGGGAAACCAGCTCCCACATTTTATAACAGAGTACTCTTGAGGAATGAGGATAAGAGATTTAGATAGAAGAATAGAGGTGACAGAAACAGATAGAAACACAGGATAGCCTTGGGAGGGCCTGGATCATTATCTACCAGCCCCTCCTGTCTCTTCTAAAGGGCTATTTATAGAAATGCCAAGGGGTGGAGCAAAAGACCTCCCCGTAGCTCAGTCAAGTGTAGACCCTTCCAATCACTTAGTAAACATGCACATGGTCAAGCAATCCTCTAATGAAGCTCTGCAGGGTAAAGCAAGCTCAGATCTCACTAGGAAACCTTTGTTGGCTTCCACCTCTCCTGTTACCCTTCTAGGGCTGGGATATCCTGCTCTTTCAGCCTTTGGACTTGGGTCTTGTTTGGACTTGGCCCCCTGCCTGCAATTGTCCTGGTTCCAAAGCCTTTGGACTTGGCCTAAGACACAATACTGATTTCCCTGGTTCTCCACCTTGCAGATGACATGGGCTTCTAGGTTTGTAATCATGTACACCAGCTTCCTTAGTAAATCCCCTCTCACATGTTTACATCCTTTTGATTCTTTCAGGAGAACCCTGACTATTGCAAGGCTCATTTCTGTGTAAGAAAGATTATTTTAGTATTGCCTAAGACATTCAGGATAACACATAGCATATTAATTATCAGTTCTTACTAAATATAGCTATGAAACATATTTAAATAATTACTTCAAAAAGGAAGATAGCCTAAAGAGGCACATCACAAGATCAATGATAGACAGATTCACAGAGCTGATGCAGAAAAACATTTGCTGAAGATGTGGAGGTAGCTCCCTAAAAATCTTTTTTTTAAACATTTTCAGAAAGTCTATTTAAATACCTTTTGTCTTTTTATTTCCATAGAGGGGGTGATAAAGCAGATTATACTCTCAAGTATGATGCTAGGAGCAATTAGAATGTGACGCTAGTCATCCTGAGATCCAGTCATCCCAACCACCTACTCCAGTCACTTAGCATCTGCAGATGCCTTTTTACAGCTACCATCCTGTCCTCCTGCTGACAGGACAGGAACTGGGGCATAAAACAACTGGTGGCACCCATCATCCAGATATAGAACATGATACTGTTCCTGCCCTTACTCAACCAGGTGAGCCATTCATACTTCCCAGTGTTCTTCCTTGGTGGCGTTTCTTCTTCTCTGTACATTCTTGTGGGGCTTCGTCTCCATGCTCAAGTGCTCACTCTCATTCCTTCCCTTTCTGTTCTCAGATCTCTGAAAGGAGATGGTCAGAAGAGGGTAGAAATGTACCAGAAGCTGAATATGCTCCCATGGTTCTCCTAGCAACCAGACAACAAAGCCCAGGCCCTGTAATAGACTTCCACATTGTAGTGATAATTCCATTAACTCCATTTACTGTATGGTAATGGCTTCATTCACAGAGTGAAGAAATACATGGTCTTGAACATCACAGTCATTCTAGGACAGATGCTCAGTCTTCACATGACTGTGACTCTCAAGGTCTCATATGATAATAGGTGTGACTTCACAGTACAAGTCAATAGCTACTATCTTGTTGATTAAGAGATAACACTTGGAATGATTCTTATTTCTTTGAGATTGAAGAATGAAATTGAAGAATGAGATCCAATCTGGCAGGCATTTCCAAGCATATTGCTTGGGGTAGGGATGGGAAAGCCACAGGTATTCACTGTCTTTTTGAACACAGACTGTTTTCCTACAACCAGGATACAAAGCCTTAAACAGACTTTATGTTCTAGATATTCAACCTGGTGGATTCATGATGGAGTCAAACAGAGGATAGAAAACACTGTGCCTGTGTTGAAAATGTACAAACTGTTGTTATTCCCTAAACAATACAATCTAAAAATGATTTATATATCATTTGCATTGTATTAGATAATTTAAGTAATATAGAGAAAGTCATAGACAAATACCATACCATTTTATATAACACAATTGACAGTCTGTGGATTTTGATACACTAAGGTGGTTACCAGGATCAGTAACTTAGGGATACTGAATATGTATATTTTAATATGGTTATAATTCCCACTTTTTATGTAGCTAGCTTTACTAAAGTATATAAATATATTATACAGGAAAGGTTTAGAAAAATTTGTACATAGTGCACACTTCATTTATTCATTTATTTATTTTTTAAAAGTTTGTTTTTTATTTTACTTACCAATCTCAATTCACCCTTCCTCCCCTTCTCTCACCTCTCCCACCTCCCCCTATCTCAACCCCATCCACTCCTCACAGAGGTTAAGGTCTCCCTTGGGAGATCAACAAAGTC
The DNA here is from genome assembly GCA_902168425.1 of Peromyscus attwateri. Lineage (NCBI taxonomy): Eukaryota > Metazoa > Chordata > Mammalia > Rodentia > Cricetidae > Peromyscus > Peromyscus attwateri. The sequence goes on along the minus strand of CABHPP010137822.1, from coordinate 11,514 downwards.
TGGCATACTAAGTTGAGTAGAACCAAGCCCCTCCCCCTGTGTCAAGGCTGAACAAGGTATCCCACTCTAGGGAATGGGTTCCAAAAAACCATTTCATGCACCCGGGATAAGTCTTGGTCCCACTGCCAGGGGCTCCCCAAACAGATCTAGGCACATTACTTTCACCCACATTCAGAGGGCCTAGTTCGGTCCCATGCATGTCCCAGCTGACAGGCCAGAGTCCATAAGCTCCCACCACCTTGGGTCAGCTGTCTCTGTGGTTTTCCCACAGATTCCATGATCTTGACCTCACTTGCTCCTGTGATCCCTCCTCCCTCTCTTCAACTGAAATCCAGGAGCTCAGCCCAGTGCTTGGCTGTGGGTCTCTTCATCTGCTTCCATCAGTCACTGGATGTAGGTTCAATGATGACAATTAGGGTAATCACTAATCTGATTATAGGGGAAGGTAAGTCCAGGCACCCTCTCCTCTATTGCTAGGAGTCTTAGCTGGTGTTATCCTTGTGGATTCCTGGGGATTTCCCTAGTACCAGGTTTCTCCCTAACCCCCTAATGGTTCCCTCTACCCAAGATATCTCTTTCATTGCTCTTCTTCTCCATCCTTCCCTCCACTTGGCCATCTCAGTCCATCCTGTTCCCATCTCCCACCCCTTCCCTTATACCCTGCCTCCTAGTTTACCTAGGAGATCTTAACTATTTCCCTTCCTGGGGCCCTCCATGTGTGTCCCTCTTTAGAGTCCTCCTTTTACCTAGATTCTCTCAGGTTGTGGATTGTAGCCTGGTCATCCTTTGCTTTGCATCCAATATCCATTTAAGAGTGAGTACATACCATGTTTGTCTTTCTGGGTCTGGGTAACCTCACTCAGGATGATTCTTTCTAGTTCCATCCATTTGCCTACAAATTTCATGATGTCATTGTTTTTTTACCACTGAGTAATACTCCATTGTGTAAATGTACCACATTTTCCTTATCCATTCTTTGGTTGAGGAGCATCTAAGTTGTTTCCAGGTTCTGGCTATTGTAAATAATGCTGCTATGAACATGGTTGAGCAAGTGACCTTGTGGTATGATTGAGCATTCCTTGGGTATATGCCCAAGAGTGGTATTGCTGGGTCTTGAGGTAGGTTGATTCCCAATTCCCTGATAAACCACCACGCCTTACTGATTTCCAGAGTGACTTTATAAGTTTGCACTCCCACCAGCAGTGGAGGAATGTTTCCCTTTCTCCACATCCTTTCCAACATAAGCTGTCTTCAGTGTTTTTGATCTTAACCATTCTGACAGGTGTAAGATGGTATCTCAGAGTTGTTTTGTTTGCATTTCCCTGATGACTAAGGATGTTGAGCAATTCCTTAAATGTCTTTTGGCCATTTGAGATTCTTCTGTTGAGGATTCTCTGTTTAGTTCTGTACCCCATTTTTAATTGGATTATTTGGTATTCTGATGCCTAGTTTCTTGAGTTCATAGTCTACATTTTAAATTTTTATCTTAATGTAAATTTTATAAGATAGCCTGTAAATGTTGATGCAAATAAAATGTTTAATAGTAAATTATTTATCTTAATAAACTAGGTTTCATTTTCAAAGCACTAATCTCTCTAATTTTGAATGCAGATGCTAAAATTGTGTTTCTCAAGCTTGGGGAAGACAACGACTTTGGGTTTACTTTCATGAATATTTCTGTTACACAACACAGGGACTCAAGTGTGCTCTCAAAGCACAGTTTCTACCCAAAAGACTAAGAATTCCTAAATTTTTAATGAAATCCTTTTAATTCCAGTGACCCCTTCAGCCACCTCCCCACTAAACATTTTCTGTGACGCCTCATGTAAGTATAGTTTTGGAATTCCTATTCCTCACAAGAATGCCTGCTAAGGCAGCAGACAGGTTATACAATCCTGGGAAGTACATGAAAAAAAGGGACATGGGGTTTTAAAATTATGGTATCAGTGCTGAGGAGATGGTTTACATCCTACTCTTCCAGAGAACTCAAGTTTGGTTTCTAGCCTATGACAGGTAACTCACAACTACCTATAACTCCAATTCCAAGAAATCCAACACCCACTTCTGGCCTTGTGTATGCTCACACACATAGGGCACACCCACATACACATATACCCAAGAATAAAAATAAAGAATAAATCTTTCAAGCAACTTATAAACAGACTGGATAAAATTAAATGGTGTACCTATAAAAACTTAACTAACAGACTTATATTTAAGTGAAATGGTATCTTCTTCATCAATAAGAGCATCCCTCTACAATGAGACCACAGAGCTATTGGTTAAAATATTAAACAGAACATATCAAGTCTATTTTTTTATTGTTTCTCCATAATAGCACAGTAAAATTGAGGTCTCCAACCCTTAAATTGATATGTCAAAATTAACTCCAATATAACTCTTTTAATTTAGTGAGATAATAAATATTTAAGAAGCAACCTAAAGATGAAATTTTGTTAATTGTAAAGATGTATTTTTTTCATGTATATGTATGTATGTATGTACACCAGTGCATGCAGTTACCCACAGCGGCCAGAAGAGGGTATTAGATTTTCTGGAACTGGAGTGACAGGAGGTCATGAGCCACGTGATATCAGTACTGGGAACCAAACCTGGGTCCTCTGCAACAACAGCAAATGTTCTTAACTATTGGGTAAGCTCTCCAGCTCCATCTAGTTTCTTTTTAAAAAGCAATGGAAAAAGTTGTATAGAAAATTAATTTTATGTAAAAATGCATATCAAAAGAAACATAAGGGCTGGGAAGACAACTCTCTTAGCAAAGTGCCGAGGGCCGTGGTGACGACTAGTGTTTGACAAGTCGACCCACCAGACGTACAACTCCCTGATGGGCAGCCCCACCTGGCAAAGCCATGGGGTCGCTGGCTGTGGAAACCAGTTGTTTTCTGTCTGTAACTTTACCGAGTGTCACTGCTATGCCTCCCTATAAGAACAGCTGTGGGGTTCCTTCCACGGCCCATTGGTAGTGTGTTTTCCATCTTTGGGCACACTTTTAGCTAACAATGCAGACCATGAGAGACCAGCTCCCACTATCCACTCAGGGTAATAAGAGGAATGCCTCAGAGTAGCAAGGGGTAGGAAACTTATTTATGTGAGGGTATTTAGGAACAAGTTTTAATCTATGACTGGTGAAATAAGGAAACACACCAGCTTTCTGATGTTAACTTTCTCTTTTACTTCATCTTAAGAATGGTCTCAGCCGGGCGGTGGTGGCGCACGCCTTTAATCCCAGCACTCGGGAGGCAGAGCCAGGCGGATCTCTGTGAGTTCAAGGCCAGCCTGGGCTACCAAGTGAGTTCCAGGAAAGGCGCAAAGCTACACAGAGAAACCCTGTCTTGAAAAACAAAAACAAAAACAAAACAAAACAAAACAAAAAAAAGAATGGTCTCTGACTCTGTCTCCACACTGCTACATATCACCACACTACTGCACACAGCTACATATCTTTACATACATACATACATACATACATGCATGCATACATATATACATCTTTTCACATGGTACACATCTTTCTTTTATTTTCTACATACATTTATTTTCTACATCTCTTTTCTATACAGCTTCATCTTCCTTACCTCCACACAGTTACAAATCTCCACATAGCCACAGCTAAACATCTCATTTACATAGCTCTCTCATCTTACAGCACTTTACACAGTTCCTAGGCACAGCCCCTCTATGTAGCAGCGGCTCTTTCACACAGCTCTCTCTCTCTCACTCACTCACACACACACACTTCTACATTATTCACTCACTCTTTACTCACTCTTTCACCCACTCACTTCCTCACACCTCTCTCATGCTTCATCTCTCACCCAGCACGCGCACACACACACACACACACACACACACACACACACACACACACCACTCACGTTCTGCAGCAGCTCTCACATAGCTCTACACAGCCATCTCTCTCCACACCACAGCTGCTGCTCCACAGCCAAACTCTGGACAATTATAAGTTACATTTTCAGGGCCCTAACCGTTCTCAAAGCACAAGATAAGTCACGTAGTTTCTCTTAGATGAGTAATGTCACACTGACCCATGCACATAGCTCTAAGTTGGTGAGGGGTCCCAGACAGTAAACAGTTGATTGAACCTTGAGCAGTCAGGGTATGTGCAGAAAGAGAGCTACTGCAAGGACTATGACTAGATGTAAATAGCCTGGCCTTGATTTAGCAATAAACAACACCTGGGAATTAGTCTTTGTGTATTTTCTGCAGGGGCAGCTTAGTCTGTTTTGGACTAGTTCTAAGGTCTTTGCAAAATGTGTAAAAGGCTGTCTTTGAGTCTGCGAATACTGTTACTTTCCTGTGTCAGTGAAGAAGAATATTCTGGTAATATTTCTGTTCATCAGAATTATACAGCTTAAACAGAAATCCACAGCTAATGTGTGTCCAGAGATGTAAAACACACTAACAAAGGACTGTGGAAAGCACTCCACAGCTGTTCTTATAGGGAGGCATAGCAGTGGCACCGGGGAAAGTTACAGACAGAAAACAACCCGTTTCCACAGCCAGGGACTCCCCGGCTTTGCCAGGTGGGACTACCCATTAGGGAGTTATATGTCTGGTGGGTCGACTTGTCAAACACTAGTTGTCACCTGCTGTATACTCCCATGGCCCTCGGCAGCAGAGTGTTTCCCTCACAAGCACAAGGACCTGAGTTTAATTCCCACATTAAAAAAAAAATCTTAAACTCTGCATAATACATTGTAATCTCAGCACTGGGAAGGTAGAGATAGCTAGATTTCTGAAGCTCACTGGCCATCAACCTAGCATACTTGGTAATTTCCACATCTATGAGAGACCTTGTCTCTCAAATAAGTGCGGAGGGGTGGCAAGATAGCTCAATGGGTAAAGGTACTTGCCACTAAGACTGACAACTTAAGTTCAATTCCCAGAACCTACATGGTAGAAAGAGAGAAGCTATTCTCAAAAGTTGTTCTCTGACCTCCACCACACATCACCCATACATTCATACAAACAAAAGTAATGAAATGAATAAATAAACAAATGCAAAAAAAACAAACAAAGTAGTTCTCACCTGAGGAACAATACCCAAGATTGTCTTTTGGCCACCACGTGCACACACACTCACTCACACACACACACACACACACACACACACACACACATGCAAATGCACACACAGAGAGACAGAAGAAACATAACACATTCGGCAAAAATTAAAACAATGCTTAAATTAATACATGTCCTGAACATGAATAAGTACAGATTACGCAAAAAGTTTAGACGAAGAGAACAAACAGTACTGTGGCATCAATGTTAAAATCACAATTTGAAAATGAGCCGAACGTAGACAGGTCACAGAGTCTAAAGATTGTGAAAGAGAACTGGGATGTTCCCTTGACATCTCTGGTTTTCACCTGAACTTCACTTCGGTGTCATGGCCCGTGAGGCTCTGCAACCACAGTCTCAGAAATTCACTGAGGCTTCCACCATAGCGCTTTCCATGAAGAAGGCTGTAATGTAAGACTCCCCTGGGGTCCAGGTGTCCCTGCACAGCCAGGCACATCTAGAGATTGTCTCTGAGCTCTACTCCACCTCTGGCTTGGGCTTGGGTTCCAGTGCAGATTCCCGTGATGAGCCCCATACTTTCCTGCCCAGGAGTAGTGTTGCTTCTATCTCTGCTTCTCACATTCATAGAAGGGGTGGTGGGAGCGGTCCCTGGGTCATCAGGATAATGTGATTCCAGAGGCTTAATCTTAGGTACCGGCACAGAGACAAGGGATGTCAGCACCAAGACTGACAGTGGAGACGTGTCACTGGGTCTGAGATCCAAGGCCTGAACTTAATTTTTTTCTCTAACCCTCAAACAGTAAGAGTCTTTATCTAGACTCACATTGATTTGAGTCAGAAGAGGTACTTTACAGGCAATTTTTGTCTTCCTGTCTTATTCAAAATGTTTTTCCTGTTATGCTAAAACCAGGTACTAGAGGTCTCTCCTGGCTTCTTTAGCTCTTAGGCTTAGGAAGGCAGTTTTGATGCCTGAATAGCTGTATGGTGAAATCCTTGAGCTGAAAAAGAAGCAGACTTAAAAGGACAGTAGAAGGCATCCACAGCAGAACAGATCAAACACAAGGAAAATTTGGTGACTTTAAAGATGGGCTATTTGAAAACACACAATCAGAAGACTAAAATAAAGACTAAAGTGTCTTGGGAAAGCTTATGGGAACTCTAGGGCATATTAAGAAAGCAGATGTTCAGCCAGGTGGTGGTGGTGAACGCCTTTAATCCCAACACTCAGGAGGCAGAGCCAGACAGATCTCTGTGAGTTCAAGGCCAGCCTGGACTACCTTCCAGGAAAGACACCAAAGCTACACAGAGAAACCCTGTCTTGAAAAAAAAAAAAAAAAAAAGGAAAGCAGATGTTCAAGTGTTTCAAAGGAGACCTTCAAATGTTAAAGTGGCAGAAAGTTTGTTAAAAGGAATAACAACAAGGTTTCCTAAACATAGAGATGTTTAGGAAAGCATACAAATATTCACGTATAACAAGACCAAAAATTACAAATCAGGTCCTACTCAAGGCTGGTCTACAGTAAGACATGTTCAATTCAAGCAAATCTGTCCCAGGGAAGATTACAAATAAGCCTTCAAAGGCTAAATGGTGTTGGAGAGATAACTTAGCAGTTAAAATTGCTTGCTGCTCTTGCAGAGGACTTGGGTTTGGTTGCCAGCATCCACACAGTGACTCACATCTGTCCGTAACTCCAATTCCAGGGGATCTGACACCATCTTCTAGGCTCTTCAGGCACCAGGCATGCAAATGGTGAACATACACATATGTAAGCAAACACACACATGAAATGAAGTTGAAAAGAAACCTGTCAAGTTAAGATGATAAGAAAAATAGTATATAAGGGTGTTTTAATATTCATCAGACTTCTCATCAGAAACCTTACAGGTCAGTAGGGAATGGTATGAGATCCCCATAAAGGAAAAAATAAAAAAGCTGTCAACCAAGAATAATGTACCTTCAAAGCATCTCTTTTATATAAGGATAGACACTCACAGATAAATAAAAGCTGAGAGAATTAATCGCCATCAGACGTGTTCTACAAAAATAGAAAGTTCCTTGAGCTGAAAGAAACAAATACTAACAAAGAGAAGAAAACATTGAAAGGTCTAGAACTTTCTAGTAATGAGACAGGAGTTAGCTTCTGTTGAGCATGACATAGCCAAGCAGACCTGTTAGGACATGAACAATTGTAGCTGGAGAGTTTGCCAAGCCCCAGCAGTTCCGCAGCCCACTTATAAAATAAACACACAGACTCTTATATTATTTAAACTGTTTGGCCTAATGGCTCAGGCTTCTAGATATCTAGTTCTTACATCTTAAATTAACCCATTTCTATAAATCTATACCTTGCCATATGGCTTGTGGCTTACCAGTATCTTACATGTTGGTACTCATGGCGGCGGCTGGCAGCGTCTCCTGACTCAGCCTTCCTGTTCCCAGAATTCTCTTCTCTGCTTGTCCCACCTATACTTCCTGCCTGGCTACTGGCCAATCAGCATTTTATTTATACAGAGCAATATCCACAGCACTTCCCCTTTTCTTTTTTTCAAAAAGGAAGGTTTTAACTTTCACATAGTAAAATTACAGATAACAAAACAATTATCAAGCAAGAATTATAGTTACACTATCTAGTCTATTTATAATATCTAGTCTATTTGTATTTGGCAAAATTAAAGAAGATATCCTATCTATCCTATATTTGTGAGTCTAAGTTTTCATATCTAACTTATCTCTTATCATAACTAAGGAAAATTATAACTCTAGTCTTCAACTACATCAAAGACTCGAGAAGGATATACTATTACCTGAGAAAATGGGAGAAGGATGCAAGCAACTTTCGGGAGTCTTGCAGGGTAGACAGAGACAGCTGGCAGCCTGGACAGTCATCTAAAGTTCCTTTGTAAAGTTGGGGCATCTGTCTTCAGCCCACAGGCCTAGAGTCTCTCAGTCACTTCTCTCTGTGTCCTGTAGAATGTCTGGCAGTTTCCTCTGTGAAGCAGGAACCTAAAGGACCATTTTGCCAAGCAAAGTTCAGTGGTCACCTTTCTATGGGTCCTGCATGTCCAGTCAATCAAGCAGTCCAGGCAAGAATAGTTTCTTGCCCAAATGGCTATTTTTGCCAAGGTGAAGATAAACTCCATATGGAGTGTCTTCGATGCCCATCCTCCTCTCTGAAATAAATCCGGTGCTGCCAGGAGCAGACATGTCTCATTGTCCAGAAAGTCTAAATTTTTAAAACATTTTAAATGCCATATTCTGTAGGTCTTTGAAGTGTTTGAAGATTACCTACCTAACTGAATTATATCTATGTATACCTAGAAAACAACATGACTATAAGTTTGACTATCATAGAAGACTAATTATTAATCTGTATTTCTTAATTATCCATTACAATCTAAATGGGTTACATAAACATAATACCTCAAACAAGAATAGAAATATACATACAGTATAACAAAATTAACTTTAAATTTGTATCAATAAACTAAAATATACAGCAATGTAAAACATTTCTAAACAAGTTGCTCTTTAAAAGTAGATTTAATAATCTACCCTTTCATCCTACCATATCTATATCATATCCCCTTTTCTTCTTTAGAAAGAGATTGCATTTATATTCAACCTGTTTTAAATAAAAATATTGGTTTTTCTCTGTCCCACACCAGAGGGCTCTTCTGATATGGGACACAAGAATCTCTTAACCTTTTCTTTTAGTAATATGCTTGGGTTTAGAGAAGGAGTGAGCCAATTCCATCTCCAAAGCCAGCTTGGTATATTTGGGAATTTGGGCGTAGCTTCTCTTACTACTTCCTGCTGGAGGGGGGGCTCTGTATCTTATGGGGACACAAAGAAAATTTTAGGATTATGGAGTAGTCCATGAGGGTGTATCATCTGAGCCAGTTGCCTTGAAACCATTCTGGATGTTGGATCATCTGGGCCATGGTGTCATTGGAGACCTTTCAGGGGGTCTTGGCTGGTCAAACCTGATGTATCTTAATCTGGAACAAATCCATAGCCTCTGGATTTCTGTGGAAACAAAAGCAGAGCCTCCTTTCCAAAGCAACATATCCTTAGATCCAAATTTTGAAGTCAAGGTATCTTTAAAATATACATATTGGTTTAACTCAACAGCTTTTAAAATCAAATGTTTTTCTGCAGTTAAGTATCCCAAAGACAACACAATCCAGATTCTCTGTGTATTATCCATCTTTACGTGGCTTATTTTTATACTACCTTTACTGTCTCTTTAAAGACTTTATTTTTAAAAACTATTTCTTTATATAACTGTATATATATTTTTTTCTCTTCTAAGCCTACGTACATTTTTACACACACTGTAAAGCATTTAAAGTCTTGTTTTATCTGAATCTGTCTTATTGTGAATCTATTGCTTTAAACTGCAGCATTTGTAAGACCAAAACGGCTGCTGTGGCTGTTGGCTCTGCCCACCTCAGCTTCCCAACATGGCGGTGGTACAGTTTACTGCCAGCTCTGGGTCTGGAGCCATGTGTACCATCAACTATCAGAAGCAGTTCTATCAAAGCAGCATGTAGCCCAGAAACCTCCTTTTTTTTTTTCCTTTTTTACTAGCAAAAACTATACCCAACACACAGCATAGTGTGCAGCTTGGAGACACCTCTGTGTAACATAGAGTAGGTCAAGCCTACACACATGCAACGAACCCGCCATAGAGTAGTTCAAACCCACAGGCTGCCGCTAACTTGAGAGAGACAACTAGGAAGCTGTTTTTAGCTCCATTTTAGAACCTTTTTTCTCAGGTTTTAGGTGGAAACTCTTGCCAACCCATTGGGCGCTACAAACAATAGATCTAAGAAGTAAGGTCAGTGTCAGCAGACCAGCTGGTTAGCTTTCATGAGACATTTGTTGGCTATTAATGGTCTTTTATATATTCTTGTTTTGAACGTAGATGGCTTTTACGAAAGCCCCCACTTTTTCCAGGAAAGAGACCCAAGACCACCCTAAGGACAAAGAGTGAACTATGAACAAATCCAGCCACTTCTAAAGAACAAGCCGGCCACTAGAGGTGGGAACAAAGAGACCTTGGTAAGTTCACTGCCCTTGAGATACCTGCAAGGTAGGAGGATGAATATGCAGGCCAGTGACTAACATCGGGCAGACAATCAAGGTCAATAACTAACAAAATGGGAGACGGGAATGGACAGAGTGGAGCTTGGTGTAGACTAGGTTTGAGTTTAATCTGATATCTGGCCTGTGACCTTCGTATACCTGAGGAAGGAGGACTCCGAGTTTGATACCAGGCTGAGCTATGCAGAGAACCAAAGCCAGCCTGAACTATATAAAGATTCTTTGACTCAAATGCCAAAAAGGAAAATCAGAAGGGAATGAGAGAGAGGGAGGGAGAGAGAGAGGGTTTTATTAATTTCCTTTTTTTCCTGTTTTTTAATCTATTTCTTGCTCATGTTCCATTATTATCATTTTGAAAGCGATTATTATAACCAAATGATATACTTTTTATTTTATGGATAGAAATGCTTCCAAATTCTTGCCGGGCGGTGGTGGCACATGCCTTTAATCCCAGCACTCGGGAGGCAGAGGCAGGCGGATCTCTGTGAGTTCGAGGCCAGCCTGGACTACCAAGTGAGTTCCAGGAAAGGCACAAAGCTACACAGAGAAACCCTGTCTCAAAAAACCAAAAAAAAAAAAAAAAAAAGAAATGCTTCCAAATTCTAAAATGGAAACTAAAGCCAACTGAGAGCTTTAACTTTTTTGACTGTGACAGGTCTTGTTTGTTTGTTTGTTTGTTTGTTGTTTGTTTCAGAACACTAACTCAGGAGCTGCTGTCCATACCCAGATGCAGAGTCAGCAGACTACACCTCTCAAGCATTCCCTTTCTTTCAGTCAAGTTACATTATCTTTACTGCAATCACAGCAGTGGTTTCCTAATACTACCTTCCCAGGAGCAAACACCGTGCATCCACTCCACCTCCCAGATCCATTTGTTTTGCACTTCCCACAGCAGGCACAATAGTTAAAATGATAACCAGCTCATCCCTGTTGCCTTTGCATTTCATGTGTCTCCCACTCAGTGACAGTCTCGATTTATGTGCTAGTTAGTTTTATGTCTACTTGATATGAGCTAGAGTCATTTGGGAAGAGGGAACCTCAATTGAGGTTGGATTGGCCTGTGGACAAGTGTGTGGGACATGTTCTTGATTGATAATTGATGTGGAAAGACCCAGAGCTTACGACGTGGAGTGCCATCTTGGATGCTGTACACAACTAAGTAGGCCATGAGAAGCAAGCCAATAAGCACATTCCTCCATGGCGTCTGCATCAGTTGCTGTCTTGAGTTGCTGCCCTAACTTAACTGAATGGTTTTCTATAAGTTACAAAATCAAATAAACCTCTTTCTTCCCAGGATGCTTTTGGTCATTGGTGTTTTTTTTTTTTTTTTTTTTTTTTTT
>CABHPP010137820.1:0-40724 GCA_902168425.1 Peromyscus attwateri | reverse complement strand
TTGATGGGTTCAGGGAATTCATTGTACAGCTCCACTTCTGTTTCCTGTTTAAGGGCATTCCGAGCAATTGTCTGGAAGGCCTGCTCCACATTGATGGCCTCCTTGGCACTGGTCTCGAAGTAGGGAATGTTGTTTTTGCTGTAGCACCAAGCCTGTGCCCTCTTTGTGGCCACTTGTCTGTTTTCAAGGTCAATCTTGTTTCCCAACACAACAAAAGGGAAGTTCTCAGGATCCCGAGGGCTGGCCTGGATAAGAAACTCGTCTCTCCAGCTGTCAAGGGTTTTGAATGTGTTGGGGGCAGTCACATCAAACACCAGAACACAGCAATCTGCACCTCTGTAGAAGGCCACACCAAGAGACTGGAACCGTTCTTGACCAGCTGTGTCCCATATCTGCATGGTGACAAGTCTGTCATCCACCATCACCTCCTTGGTCAGGAAGTCTGCTCCTATTGTGGCTTTGTACTGGTTACTGAACTTCTTATTCACATACTGGTTCATGAGCGATGTCTTTCCAACACCAGAATCTCCCAGGATGATGACCTTCAGCAACACTTTCTTCCTAGAGGTCATCCTTTAAGCGCGGAGTACGCTGAGAAGGAGACACAACGCAGGCCGCGACAGAGAGGTCCGACTCCGGCTCCAGCAGGCTCCTAGGAGCTGCCCAGCCCCAAACACCCCCATAGGAGATTTTAATGAAAGATTTCTTTATAAAATTTCAATCTTGTAACAAAACTGCTGTTGCTTCCTTATCTGTATTTATCACTTCTCAGACTCTGGTAGAAGTAGAAATGTATTTTTTTAGCTATCCTTAGCAGGATATCATGATTGATTATTCATAGTTTTACCCAAGAAGTAAACAGGAAAATAAAGGATAAATTTAAACTAAAATGCAAAATAAATGCATTATTATACACTTAATTCAGATATCAGCAGTACCCCATTACAGATAAACTTGTTTCTTCTTTATAATGTGAAATATTAACTAAAATGTTACCTAATATTCTAGCATATTTGTTTACACTTACCATATCCTACAAATTCTGGTCAGAATTGGAACAGAAAAACACTGCCAGTGCCCACGATTTTTTGAATTTAAATTAAGTCTTATCCAGGGACTCCAAGAGAAATTACACCATCCATGACCCATATCTCCAATATAATATCTAGCTTGCTGTATATTTCTCCAGAAGTCTTGTTGTTTTGCAGCAACAGTAAAGATCTTGTTATTTTTGAGTTTTCTGTTTTCTTTGCCGTAAATATTCTTAGCATATTATTTCTTTTTTTTTGTCTTGATGTGGCATATTTTACAGATGTTTTTCTGACAAACTTGTCTAAACTAACTTTCCTTATCCCCAGTTTCTCTTCTTTTAATTTTTCACTTTGCTTATTTGCTGTCTGTTTACTTTTTTCTCTGTATGGATCAATACATTTGTTGCCTGGTTTTTCTTTTACCATTATCTAATATTCATGATTGAAAGAAATTTGTCTTTTTCAGAGGACATTTCTAGCCTCTACAAAATTAGATACTTCAACATAGGTGATTGCCTTCATCTTTTTCAGTGGTGTAAGGCAAAATCTTGATTGTCACCTATGTGGAATCTGGAATCAACTGAGGGAAATTCCCTCTTCTGGGCAGGTTTATGAGGGCACTTTGAAAAAGGATTATCTGAGAGGAGATGGCCATCTCAAAGAGTTGGAGGCACCTTCTGTGGGCAGTCTCATGATAAAGAGCTCCTAGATATAACACGATACAAGGACAAGGCCGGGCCAACTGCTATTTCTTTATCTTAATTTTTAAAAACTTCTTTGAAAGATTAGAATATCACATCATTTTCCACTTTACTTTCTCCAAACTCTCTTATGTCTGTTCGCTCTCTCTTTCAAATTTATGACTTCATTTTTCATTAATTGCTTCTGTGTGTGTGTGTGTGTGTGTGTGTGTGTGTGTGTGTAGTGGTATAACTGTAATTATATACACATATACATACATATATACATATGCATATGTATGTTTATATGTAGTTTTAGAAACTGAGAAATTAATTTGTATTTATACACTATATTGATTTTCAGTTTGGGCATTTTTCAGCTTCTGAAATGGAAGGAAATAAAAATGAAGGGCTGTCAGCTAATACTTTTTTGATTGCTATAGCAAAAGAGGTTTGCAGATACATTCATGTTAAATAACCTTGTACGAAGTGAAATTCACTTAATATAAATATTCATCTGAGGTGGACATGATTACCTGCAAACTGAAAGCTTAATAGAAATGTACAAAATGTGAATGATAGAAAAATATCTCTGAATTTTAAACCAGGTTCATATGTACATACACACACACACACACACACACACACACACACACACACACATATACACATATATATGTGTATGTGTGTGTGTGTATGTATAATGAAAGAAGACTAGAAAATAAATTGTTAGTTTGCACTGAAAATCAATTATAACTTCAGTATAACTTTTGCATTTAATTAAACCAATGGTAATCCATAACTATCAGCTAATAAACAGAGAGGCAACAATGTACTGTGCACTGTCACTTCTTCGCAAGGTTAACAAACTGCATTAACTATTCACTCATCATTAATTCATAATTAATCAGTCCTTGGAAATTACATTGTATAATAAATGAGGATAGATATGATTCATTAAAACTTCTAATTAATTCTGTTTAATACTGTTTCATAGTTCATTGATTAGTGCTGGGAGTTAGACTGTAGGGTATTTGATGTATTACTGGTAAAGAAATAAATAAGGGGAATAATATTCAAAATTAAACATAAATACTTGTACACTGAATTGTCAGATATATATCACCATTGTGTTTGTGTCTGCACTCAAGTGTTTTTGAGCATTACAAGTAGAAAAACTCATTTTCAGGCCTTATCAATGTATTGTAAAACCTTTTCCAGGTTTAAACTTGGAACTTGGCATTTCTGGATTAGTACAAGTGAAGTATACTCTGCTTTGTTTTAGTAATTATCAATGTTTTGTGGGTTAATAACAAGATTATTGTTAATTATGTATGGACATATTGAGAGAAAAATCCACGTTTATAGAAAGAAAAATTATTGCCAAACAGTTGTGGTTTGAGATTATTTTATTGAACTGTGTGTGTTAAGCTAAACATTAAATAGAAAGGAAACTGCTGTTAATAAAATCCCTGTATATTAATTATAATTATTGTGTTCAAGAGTAGAAACAAAAGAATTTGATGTTTATCTTCAGAATCTGGATCAAGGAGAGTCACCAGTAGTAATAAATTATTTAAAATTTAAATATAGAAAAAGGCATTGTTAGTTTCTTTTCTTTCTAATTTGCTAACTACATAATATGTCTCCAAAATACACAGAGGGAGCAGGTGGTAACAAACATGTGTCAAATAATGTATCCTAAATGTGTAAAGAACTCTTAAAACTCAGTAATAATAGAGCAACCAAATCTATTACAGATTTGGAGAGTTATGTGAAAAAAGACAGGTACATTGTGTCAACACCATGCTGTTTATAATACTGTAGCTCTGTAATATATTAGGAAATCTGGTATGAAAATTCTCAGAGCACCATTTATTTTGCTCATGATTGCTTTGACCGTCTTGGGTCTTTTGTGGATTTAAATGAAACAGGATTTTTTCCCTATTATTGTGATGAATCTTATGTGGAGATTGATTGGGACTGTACTGAATGTGTAAATTGTTTTTAATAGATTGGCCATTTTACTGATATTAATTCTATCAAACCAAATGTGGGAGATCTTTCCATTATATAGTGTGTTATTTGGTCCCTTTCTTCAAAGATTTGAAGTTTAAATGGTAGAGGAATTTCAGTTCCTTGATTAGGTTTGCTCTTTTACATATTTTCTTTTTAGTTTTTTTTTTTTTTTTTTAAGGGACTGTATCCGTGTTCTCTCTTCACCTCTGCTGTTATTGGCAAACAGAATCCACTAATTTTATAAGTTTATTTTGTATCCTGACACATTGCTGAAGTTGTTGATCATTACCAGGAGTTTTCTGGTAGGTACTAGTCAGATACAGACATGTAGAACAATGGGAAAAAAAAGAAATCCCAACGTGTGTATACAAAATATTAACCATCAGATATTTGTCAAAGAAGCCAAAAATACACATAAAAAAGAGGCAATATGTTTTACAAGTGATTATGGGAAAACTATATGTCCTCATGTAGATGAATGAGAAAAGACCTCTATCTATTACCCACACAAAAATCAACTGCAAATAGATCCAATAGTTTAATATGAAACCAACAATGTCGAAACTGTAGAAGAAAATACAGGCAGCACCTTATGAGTTTTAGGTGCAGGAGAGAACTTTCTGAACAGACCTCCATTCACCCAGTCATTAAGGGCAATGTTATTTGAATAGGAGCTCATGAAACTAAAAAGCTTATGTACAGTGAAGCAAATAAGCAATCAAGTAAGCAGAAGTCCACAGAATGGAAGTTCCTATGTATACATTTGATAGATGTTTGATATCGAGAATATACAAAGAATACAAATAATAATCAAGGTGACAAATAAATAAAAAATGGTCTATGATGTGGACAAAGAGTTTTCAAAGGAGAAAGTAAAAGTGCTTACAAATTGTCTACAAGAATGTTCAACATCCTTAGTCATCAAAGAAATTAAAATTAAAAGTAGTTTATCTTACTTCAGTTAGAATAGTTAAGGTAAAGAAAATATTTTACAGCAAATTCTGGCAAGGATGTAGGGAAAGGGTAGAATTGCAAATTGTTGGTGGATGTGTAAACTAGCAGAGTCATTATGGAAATGAGTATAGAAAATTTCAAAATGCTTAAAAAGATTTACCATATGACAGAGTTATGTGACTCCTTGGCATTTGCCTAAAGGTCTTGACTTCCTATATCACAGATACTCATCAATGTTTATAGCTGCCCTATTCACAATAGCTAGGAAATAGAAACAACCTAAATGCCTTTCTGTAGATGAATGGATAATGAAAATGTAATACATATACAAATGGAATTCTATTTGGATGTAAAGAAAAATGGAATAATGGAATTTGCTTGTAAATGAATGGAATGAGAAAATATATTGAGGGAGGTAACCAAGGTTCAGGAAGACAAACACTGTTCTCTCTTCTTCGTAAACATTAGCTCTGAATCCTTAAATTTGAATACATAATCTAGAGTAGCAACAGAAGTTAGAAATGGAGAAAAGGACTATCAGAGGAAGGAGGAGAGAGGGAGTTATATAGAGAGATAGCTGGGCATGAATGCTTTGGTAAATTTGTGGGGAGGGGTGCACTACAGAGGAAGAGGAGGATAAAGAGAAAAACAATACTGTGGATGTTTGAAAAAGCCATAAGGAAGCATATTATTTTATAATCTTACATAGTAATACGTATGTTTTATATGTGTGTGTACTTATATATAGTTTGAATATACAACATGGGGTGTTAATGTTACCCTTGTGGCCATAAGCCATCTATAAAACATCTCAGTGTTAGTTATAGAAAACCTTCCTTCAAGTTGTTTGTTACAGGAGATCTAAAGGTCCTCAAAACAATGTAGACTATTGCCATTGCCCTTGATATTTTTCCAAAAAACTCGAAGGTATGAACTTATTGTTGATGTCACCATACTCTTCAGAGGAACTGAAAGAATCAAACTGGTAATGACCTAGAAGCCTCTTTCCCGAATGCTAGTTCTCAAATTGTCAGAAAGTTTAAGGAAGAAGATTAACCAATAGCCTTAAAAATATCCCTAATGGTGCAGCAGTGGAATTCATACCCTGGGTGAAACCTACAGCTGCCTAGTTAGATTAGGGACCACTCCGTAGGAGGGAACTCAGACCTGGTGCTATACACAATTATCCATGGCTCAAGTGTATATTGACCTTAGTGAAAAGTATATTACTGTCATTTTCCTAAATCAGTATAGCTTCTATCATCTAGATCTCTATCCTTATACCCACAGATAACTGTAGCACTTGCTTTTCATCTTAACAAGATTCTATAAGCAGATCTACAGCTGGTCAAAATGCACAGAATATGTGACTTTGACCTCAAGTGTGTGTGTATGTGTGTGTGTGTGTGTGTGTGTGTGTGTGTGTGTGTGTGTGTGTGTATGTTTGTATGTATGACCCTACATCTTAGGGTCTTAGAATCAGGGAACATCATGTATACCATGACTATATTGTTTTCCATATTAATGAGAATAGGTGAAATTTCACATGGCCTCAATTCTAGATGAAGAACTTCAGGTAACCCCTGGCTGCTGAGGAAGAAAAAAATCAGTTTTTGTTTCTAAGCCAATAAATGCAGGAAAAGGAACCCAACATCATTAATCATTGGGAAAATGATAATTAAAAGCATGATATATTGATCCATACCTATGGTAACTGACAAGACTAACAAAATCAAGGATCGGAAAGAATGTAGTATGTTCATAGGAATTTAAAATGATAAAACACTATTGTTGTGAAGATATAATGATGTTTATAAATCATGGAAAGAACGGTCCTGAGCAAAGCATTCTCTTCACCATCACCATCAAGCTAATCAGTCTTTTCTTTTTCATTCACCATTCTCTTACAAATAGATCTTAGAATCTATTTTGTATGCATCTTCTGTGTGTTATATGCAAGAAATCAATCACCAGCTCATGGATTCTTCAGTAAAACATAAGATATGATCGCTCCCATGGGGACCTCCAGATTGAGCTCTTGTTTGAGTGGACTTTGTGAGGTACAGGGGGACAGGGAACCATTGTAAAAAGGAGATGTCTAAGTGGGGATGCTCACAGTTGAGAGAACTAAATCTGCCTTGCTGTGGTGAGATCAGGGGACTACCTAAATTCATTCAAAACTCTAAACTTTAGTTGTCAAGGGAGAATGGGATTTTGAAATCCTTTCCTCTCCCCTCACATGTTTGGGAGACTAAGCAGAAATGACCTAGTTATTTCTCCTCACAATTGTTCCATCTGTAGACACTGCAAGCTCCAGCTTCCAGGGGCCTCATTTTATAAACCATAAGATTCAGACAATACAACTGTCAACATCATGTGGCAACATTCTAGTGTCCAGATATGTAGAGGGCAGGGGGACCTTGCACTCACTGAGAAACACTAAGAGAACCCGGAATGTTAATCAGGCAAGGATGGTTCCTGAAGGAAGAAGATAAAATCAGATACCGGAATTCCATCCAGAAAGCTGAGAATGGAGGTTGTTGACAATTTTGTGACCTTTTTAACTATCTAAAGGGACAGACCTCACCCTGATTCCCAAGAATGATTATCCCAGACCCTCCCTCCCTAGATCATTCGTTACCCATCCCTAGGGGAGATGTCACACATTCCTTATGTCCTGCTGACCTCTGTGCTGTTTGTCAGAGACCACAGTAGATTTTTAGGTTCTTTAGCTATAGACCCACCCCCATGGACACATGCATGCTGTAAAAGAGCTGCTATGTAATCACAGCTTAAGTTTTGTTGTGTAAATGGAATCGGAATTATGGGCATTATTATGACCTGGAGACCTTTTCCAAACTCTATTGTGTTTAAATATATCTATAAGAAACCACTTCACATTAGACTCTGCAAAGTCTGATTCAAGCTGATAAAGTCAATCTGCACCAGGTTTTCATTCTTATCTCTTCTTGTGGTTCACTTCTCTGTCTGCATCCCTGCAGACTCCCTCACATACAGAGAACCTGAAGCCCAGAGGGAGAAAGAAGCTCTTACAACAACATTCAGATATGGTTGGAGCCCAACTGTCCTGTAGTGAAGGAATGATCTGAATTTAACTGCCAAAATGATACCAAGCAATACTTAATAACGATACTATCATAAACCTGTATTTTTCAGCCCTGAGTATACATTGGGATCATCTAAGAGCTTAAAAAGGACATGGGCCCACATCATACAATGCAACCAGGAAATGCAAACATAAAGAGGTTAGAATGTAAGCCTACTGTCACATACACTGCAAACAATTCTGACACATATTGAAGCTGAAATCAATGTATGTTGGTGCATTCCCACCTTGACCATTGATTTAAGGAAGACTCAGTCACTATAGGGACATACCTGCTCTAAGAGAACAAGGACAACAATGGACAGCTGTGAGTCTGTACCCTTCCCAATATTGCCCATCATGCCAGGCAAAACCTCTCATCTGAGACTGGGTCAGCTCTTTTACGATGATAAAAATGAAGTTCCACCAGAATGCCATCATTACTTAGGAAATCCTACACTTCATTTCTTATTTTACAGCTCAGTACTTGTCAACTTTCAGCCACATCAGAATCAATTAGAGAACTTACTGAAACGTAATTTCTGACCCACAAGCTATATTTCTATGTCAATTGACATTAATGACACTGGGCTGTAGTCTATAACCACTGCTTTGAGTATTGTAAAAGGCTTGGACACACAATTTTGGAAATGCTTGGAACCAGCAGTGTTTTGGATTGTGGACTTTTTTTTTTTTACTTTGGAATTTTAGCATACCGGATGAGATATTGTAACTCGAACTGGGAAATGGTCTTATAAATAAAAAACTCAGAGCCAGATATTGGGGTAAATTCTGAAAGATCAGAGAGACAGAACAAGCCACAACCAACTTCACCTTGACAACTCCTCAGCTGATCCTGTTTCCTTAGACTGAAAGCCTCTGAATCCTCATCCCTGAGGGTCTCAGTGAACTGCTTAAAAGCCTCTAGTTCCTGGTCCTCATGCCTTATATGCCTTTCTGCTTCCTGCCATCACTTCCTGGGATTAAAGACCTACGTCCTTCTCAAGCAAAGACATGAGATCTCAAGTGCTGGGATAAAAGGTGTATACAACCATGCCTGGCTCTGTTCTCAGTGTGGCCTTGAATTCATAGAGATCCAGACAGACCTTTGCCTCCTGAATGCTAAGATTAAAGGTGTGTGCTGCCACTGCCTGATCTCTATGCTTAATATAGTGGCTGTTCTGTTTTCTGACCCCTAGATAAGTTTATTGGGGTGCACAATATAACCACAAGATATCTTAGGGATGGTACTCAGGTTTATAAAATTCATTCATGTTTCATATATATATATATATAAAATAATATAATATTTAATATATGTGATATAATAGTTTTTCCCTAGGGTTAAGGGTCTGTCTATCCACAGGTTTTTAGCCTGATAATATTACCAGGTACAGGTTTCATCTTGTGTAGGGTACCCTAAATACAGTGCCTACTGAGAATTTTCTATTTGAGCCTAATTTACTTAGAAGTGAGCTGTAGATAACAATCACCACACAACTCTTTTCTATTATATTCTTTTTTTTTTCAAGAAATTTGACCAAGAGTATAACCAGTTCTTTATAGGAAAAGTGAGAACCAATTGACAAAAAGAATCTTCTAAGTTTCATAATTCTGGTTTATGTATCTCTTTGTTGAAATAGTAGAATTCCTAAATGAGCAATTAGTTTGACCCTCAAATGAATTAAACTTACATAAATACTATATGAGATGTAGAGGAGTAACATATAGCAGAGGAGTCATTTCTGAAGGCAGCAAAGCTGTTTTCTGGCCTTAAGCAGAGCCCTCTTGGTTCACAGCTTCTTTCCTCAAGGAAGTAGATTCTTTGATCTCAACTTGAGTTACATTTAAATATGCTAAAATAAATTGTGCTCCCCAATTTCCCTGTTCCTGTGCCACAGATACACTGAAAGATGGGAGTCATGGTAATGCCTTTAAGCTGTTGACCTGGAGCTGGGGCTACTTCCACAGAAAAACAAACAACAGCCTTGTGTGGTTTCTCAGAGTTAACATCTTGCACAAAATAATTCATGAGAAGAAAGGGGGATTGGATTTGTGACTGATTTTACACCTTTCTTGAAAATGAGAATTTCTGAGAGTGTGTAAACTGATTAGACATTGATAGACAGGAAGAAGGGAAGGTCTGCAGTAGCCATTAAAGACACTGGCTCTCCAAGTTTCTGTTTTTAAAATATCTTTTGTTTGTAAAAGACTTTTTTTAATATTATAAACCATGGAATTTAATAATGTATATGATTATAAATTAATAATATATAACTCAAAGAGGGGAAAACTCATAAAACACTAGAGTTCATCTGTGCCTTTTTTCTATCATGCTAGAATCATGGTAGGCAATGAATTATTTTAAAGAATACATTTTTTCATATTACCATCAATTTTAATGGACATTTTCCATAATAAAAACAGATAATCTCAAACTTCCTCAACAACACTATTTTAAAAAATAAAATTTATTATTAAAAACTTGCAAAAGAATCCACACATACAGTGAACCCTTTACAAGAAAGAATTTCAAAATTCTCTAGTAAAATCTGTTTCCCAGGAATGCCCAGCATGGGTGTGCAAAAAGTCAGGAAGGTGATAAATTTTGTATGACATTCAGTTATTAGCTGGACCTATTTTTCTTCCAAGAATGACCTTTGGTGTACTAGATGTGCTAAATTGTATGCTCATTTTAATTAACATAATTAAATGTATGCATAAAATTGAAACTGACCTTGTTAGTTATAAAAATCAAACGAAATGGGAAAAGATAGAACTGTTGTGGAAGAATTTGTAGTTTTGGTTATATATACTCAAATTTTTTCAGCCAAAAAGTTAAACAAAAGCAAAATAAGAATAAGAAATAGTAAGCTGTTATAACTCTGTAGCTTGGTAATTTTAACTGTCAATTTGACACAACCAAAACCACCTTAGAAGAGCCTAGAGGAGGAATTACATAGACCAGTTTGGTATGTAACTATGTCTGTGGAGGATTTCCTTGACTGCTAATTGATGTTGAAAGACTCAGTCCATAGTAGACAACACCATTCCTTGTTCAGAGTGTCCTGAACAGTACAAGATAGAAGAAAGCTAGCTGCGAACAAGAAAGGGTGTATACATGCTCTCTTTACTAGTGACTGTGGATGTGATATTATTGGCTCCTTGAATTCCCGCCTTTACTTTCCCAAAATGATGGATGGGAAACTGGAATTATGAATGAAATAAACTCTTCCTTCCTTTAGTTTTTTTTGTCAGAATACTTTATATCAGAGCTACAGAAATGAAACTTAAACAAATATATTGAAGAACATAGACAATAGATTAAATAGTTAAACAAGATAAACTTGGATTATGTTTGTCTCCCACTAGATTTTTTATTTGTGGAAATAGCCATTTTTCTCTCACTTGTGAGGATATTTTATTTAGGTGATGATGTTTTATCAAGATTTATTTGTTATTGAGAAGCAAGAATGAAGAAAGTAGTATTAACTTCAAAGGAAGTAAGGTGCAGCTTATCAGGTGGATTCTATAATTAATAAATTGGGAGAATCAAATTACTTGCTGAACCTCACATTCTTGTTTATTATATGAGAATAATAATACTTCTGTTTTGGTGGAGTGTGCAGAGTTAATAAACATATGTTTGTGGTAGTTTTTTATAACTAATATTCATTTTTTCTCAGCTGTTATAGAAATTGTTCTTGCACAGTACTTATTATATTTATAGTGAGTTACACTGTGAAAAATATTCCTAGCAGATCAAGGATGGATAGTAAGCTATTCACTAAAAGTTATGGTTGAACATGCAATAACCTATCCAGTCTCAGCCCTGTCACTTGCCCCCACTAGTGATAGGAAATTTCAAATTTATGTAGCTCTCAGCTTCATCTTATCCATTAGTAAAAGTAGGTAAATAATCCCAAAGAGAGAAAATGCCATTATTTTTCTAAAATATGTAGTTTAACAGCTAGTAATATAACTACTATTTCTTGACATTCTTGAAATGTGCTATCACTAAAAACATGAGCCTCAGAGACAGTGTGATGTTCTGAGGTGCGAAAGGACAGTATATGAGAGTCACATACGATAATCAGGCTTTCTCATCTACGATCGATCTGCCATTGTCCTGGGTGCACCAAAATTGCCACAAGTTAGAGAAGAGCTAGGCAGAAGAAGGAAAGAACAGAGTTTTGCAAAGCCACAGCTCAGTTTGCCTTTTAGGAAAATGTACCTAGTCACATAAAAGGTCTATTGGTGCAGCACAATAAAGGTTACTCATCCTATTGCCAGCAACTTAACAACTTGATGATTTTCTTCCCAGTTAATTTTGACTACACCTCATTTGCATTTAATGTGTTGGGAACTCAATAGAACAAATTATCTGTGTGGAACAATTTCTGAAACAAGAAGTAACTATCAAAATTCACTTCTTCCCAGTTTCTCTTTGCCTTTCTCTCATGGAAGAATACAGTTATGCTCTAACCAAGGAAAACGTAAATGTTGATGGAAATATCAACACTAGGGGACTAGTACTTAGCTTGGCTTCACTTCAACTTACTCCACCTTTGATACAAACAACTCTTCTATCATTTCTCAACTCTTCATTTCAGCTTTTCTCACAAGACATACTAATTTAAATTAATTCAAATAAATTTGATCCAAAGTCACCAAAATTTTTCTCAGTGCAATGGAACACAAATCTTTAAGCATTGCTTTGAAGCTTGTAGAATCCATCTCATGACAGATGATACTTGTATCTTACGAGAGTCTAAGTAAAATCTGTTATCTTAGGGTTATCTTAGGACCAAACCACACCTGACTTCCATAGACATTGTGTTTGCCTCAGTCATTCTCCCCAAACCCTTACCTTGAGCATTGTTTCTGAGTCAATAGGACACATCTTTATAGAAGAAGCCATATGTACTTTATGTACTTTGTAAAGCATCTCAATGAAAACATGTCTTAAACTTTGTTGCACACATGGAACTGTCATCAGAAGACCCCCTTTTTCCCCACAAAATTGTGCTGTGCTTCAATATGACTAAACTAAACCACTTGGTATCAGACTCTACAAGTTTGGTCTAGCAAAGGCTAAGTCAGGCTGAACTGAGTTTCATTCTTACCTCACCTGGATTGCTCCCCTGCTGACCTGGTGCTTGTAGGGACACCCACAACAAATATAGGAATTTAGAATGAGTTATAAATTGTACTGGTTTAAACATGTGGTAGTACTGGATTTCTCTAAGATCTATGAGCTCACTAGAATGGCTAGTTGACTGATTTTTAGTGCCAGGAATGAGCCCCTCCCCTCACTCAATGTGCCTTAAATCCAATTTGACTTGTATTGGTTAGTGTCAAGATAAGTAACTGTTGTATCTTTAGGGATTGCATTAGTTACTTTCTCTTGCTGTGATAAAACACCATTACCAATGCAACTTATAGAATTCATGGTTTATTTGGCTTACAATTTCTGATGAATAGGGATCAATAATGGAAGACAATCATGGCATCAGGTTGTAGCCATAGAGGGAAGAAAAACTAAGAGCTCACATCTTCAACTGCAAGTGGGAAGAGAGGGTAAGGGGAGAGAGGGAGGGAGAGGAAGAATATACATTACCATTCTAAAAGGAAGGGATAAGGTCATAGAGCATAAATACTAGACCACAGCCAGGCCAAGCCCAGTAAGGCAAACAACAAACTCTCTAGCTCCACATCCTTGGTCAAAGCTCTCAGATGGCCCTGCTTCTCTGGCTTCTATAAGATACATCTCTTTTTGAGGAGATTGTTGCACTTCCTGTGTACAGCCCCCCTTAGCAGATACATAATGACTCTTGTATCTCCTACATCCTTAGATTTCAAACTCAATCTGGCTTCATTTCCATAGCTTCAGGAAATGGGATCTCAGAGCCTTCAAATAAGGAATCCCTAGCTATGTATTGCATGGTCCCAGTGGCTTTCTGAAACCATGGGGTAAATTTTATATCCTTGTCACTCTTGCATCTTTTATGAATCTAAAGCCAGAATCATGTGGATGACGCTGTTGAGTTTGGCTACAAGCTTGGAATGAATCCTTGGCCAGTTGATATTTGTATTAGCTTTTGTTTCTTGTTGCTTTATGGGAATATAAAAATGCTTTATGCTCTTTTTTAAGTGTTAGAAGTATAGCTGGATGAAGTCTTGCCATGAGACTAACCTTTCCTTTATTACAGTGTAGAGCAGGCCTCTCCAAAATCTTATCACATTGAACATAAGCCTTGGCTACAACTTTAAGTTTCTTGATGTTTTTTTTCCTCGTCAAAAAGTATATTTTGTATTTCTTTTTTCCCATTTGTTCCTTTCCACTGTAGACCTATGTAAGAGTGATTACAAACAATAAAATGATAGACTCAATATTAGGCTCTTTTAAAATCTCCTCCATCTAAATTCATCCAATATTTTAAATTTAGCCTCAGGCAAGTTCTTGGGAAGCAGACAGAAAGATGCCACATTTATATTCTTACTTAAATACCATAAAAATGTTTCGTGTCTAGTTGTCTATATTTTCCCCTCTGGAACCTCTAGAGTTCCCCTCTGAAATAAATGTTGCAATTAGCACTATCTTTCAAGATCCTACTATTATAGCTCAATAATATCTGCTTACAGTGTTCAACCTCTTTTCTAGTCCAAATATCTAAAACCTTCCACATTCCCCAAATAAACAGATAGACAACAAAAACAAATCAAAACAACAACAATAAAGTTCCCAGTATTTCCAAGTACTGCCTTGTAACAAATTTTGTGTTATTTAATTTTCTATTGCTGTGATAAATCACACTGACCAAGCAAATTATACGAAGGAGGGGTTACTTGGCTTACAGTTTCAAAGGGATAAGTCTCCATCGTGACATAAAATCATGGCAAAAGTTGACAAATGGTTGTTTAGGGAAGCATTATTACCTCAAGTGGAAAAAATTTATTTGAACTATATACATATCTATACACATACTTTTATACGTATTACAAATAATCATAGGTGAGTATAAAATCCTGATTTATTATGGATTGTGCAAGCATCCTTAGTGTTATTTATCTCTCTTCCCTCTCTTGGTTTCTGCATTGACCTCTTTTTTTTCCTTCATAATTAAAGTCACATCACATATTTTCTCATTTCCCATGCATATTACCTCTAATCTGCTATTTCCTGATTACCATGTGCCAGTTTCCAGTCCCATGAACAGTGAATAAGGGTTTCTCTTTCTCCACATCTATACCAACATATGCTGCTAGTTGTTTTCTGTATTTCACCTATTCTGTCTTGGATAAAGTAAAATCTCAGTGAGTTTTAATTTATATTTCTCTAAAAATTTTTTTGATAAATTTCTTATCTATTTTTATTTATTCTTTTGACAACACTTTCCTCAGATCCTAAGCCCATTTTTAATTGAGTCATTTATTTTCTTCACTCTTTTTTAATTTACATATTCTGTATATAAATTTGTTAGATATATATCTGGCAGAAATTCTTTCCCACTCTCTGGGCTTACTTTTCACATATTTGATTATTTTTCTTGATGTCCAGAATACTTTTAGTTTTTTGAGGTCCTGTTTGTCAATTGTTGTCCTTAATTCCTGGGCAGATTGAAATCTGTTATGAAAATTTTACACTTATATCTTGTAGGGTACTCACTGTTTATTTCTTTTTCTGGTGTTCTCTGCAATTTAGTTCTCACATTGAGGTTGGAGTTGTTTCTTGTAAAGAAGAGTAGATATTTTTATAATTGCATTCTTCTACATGACATTCGTTTACATTTGAATATCCAGTTTTCCTAGCACCATCTGTTAAAGATACTGTCTTTTTTTTCTCATGTATATATGTATTGCTTGTACTCACATTTTGGTCTTCTATTTTGTTCTATTGATCTACATACCTGTTTTTATGTTGATACGGTTTTGTTTTGTTTTGTTTTGTTGTTGTACTGCTACAATGTTGTTATTGCCCTAACTCTGTAATATAGCTTGAAATCTGGTAGGGTAAACCCCAAGCAATTTTCTTTTCTTTTTTGATTGCTGTGGCTACCTCGGGATTTTTGTGAATCCATACTAATTTTAGGATTTTTTTTTTTTTACTTCTGTGAAGAATATCATATGTATTTTTATTGTGATTGGATGCAATTTGCAAATCTCTTTAGAAGTATGGTTATTTTTCACAATATTAACCTGTTGTTTTTGTTTTGTTTGATTTTTTTTTTTTTGGTTTGGGGTTTGGTTGATTTCTTGTGGTTTTCTGCCAAATGGTAGATATTTCTGAGCCTGTTTTTGACTAAAGAGCTCAATTAATTTATATTCTGTGAATTGGTTGCAGGTAGAGGCTCATAGTAGCCAATTATTAAAATTTTTTCATCTTGAATAGAAATGTGGGCAGTTGCCATGGGACTCTTGGGCAGTATTTGAACTCAGAGACTTGAATTCATCTTCATATCTAGGAATAAGGTAAGATTTTTCAGTCTGTCATGATTTCTTGAGACAAGAGAGGCAGCCAGTCAAGTAGATGGTTTTGCATTACACACAGCCTGGATCCCATACAGAATCTTTCTACAGTATATGTATATTATACATACATATATTATTTCCTGGAGAAGTATAAAGGGGATTATTTTTCTTTACTTTCCTGAAATCTAAGAGTTCAAGTTTTCCACTGTGCTCTTATGACAGGAGTGTATTGAGTTTTCTGAGAAAGACCATTTCCTTCTTGCCAAAGCCACCACTTACCTGCTCAGTGGTATTACATATTCCTGGTATGTGTAAAATCCTGGGTTTTCTCCTCACCACAACAAAAAACAGCCTTTGATTATGCAGCAGACAATCATCAATGGTATATTTGTATGTACTAAGCTCTGTACTTATGTTTCTCCATCCATTAGTTTAGCTAAGCTGTCTCCAGGGAAAATCTACTCTGGAGGAAACTGTTGAGGCTAAAAGAAGATGCAAGCAGAAAGAAGAGATGAATATTACTGGAAAAACACGGTGAAGACAGTCAGAAGCACATACATTTTAAAAGGTGGTTGAGTTGGTACTTAATATTTGAGATGTATCAATCTTGTCCAAATCTTCTCTTTATTTGGACAGAGGTGTCAAACATCATCTTATTTGTAGCACTTAATAGAGCTTTATGTAATATGGAGGAAGCAAATTCCATGCTTTCTTGAAGTTTATTCATTTATATTTTTATAATTCTTGAAGATTTTATACATGTTAAAATTATTTCCACTTCTCATTCTTCCTCCCTTAAACTTCTTCTCACACTATCTTTCAGATGACATCTTCTGTAATTGCTTTGTATACATAACTCCATATACACACATATATACATAGATAATAGAAATATACAGAGATAGAGAGATACATAGATACATAGATAGATGATAGATACTGAGTCCATTTAGCACTGTAATTTATATTTTAGTAGAAAGATGTGATTTAGATACAAACACATGTATAGACACAAATATAGGCATGTAAAAAACATTGTATTTTGAAGTAAGAAAGAAAAGAAAAAATAGAAACACTAAACTTCATTTTATGAAAATATACCTTTACAATGATAATAATACTATACTGTGTTTTAATTTTCTGTTAACACATGCAAGTAGACAGAGAACTTTTTGGAAAGACTAAGAGTATTCAAGTCATGGACAGGGATCATGACAAAATGATGGGATGGATAGGATTAAGAAATATGATATGCCTGTATGAAAATACTAGAAAGAATGCCATTTGTTTGCAAATTAATTCATAAGCATAAGACAATAAAAGCAAACAGAAATATGCTAGATGTCATATTTAAACAGCTAAATGGTTTACACATAGAAAATAATTAATAGAAGGTTCAAAGTATCATTCTCTAGTGTTGCAATTTTGAAACCAAAAGAGACTGAAGCTTTGGAGAAGAGCTTGGACACTCATCAGTGCTTACCAAGGACATTTAACACTTCATCAAAATTAAGACTTATGTAGATCTTTTTGCCAGGGACCAGCCTCAGAAGTTTTGGGGGTCTGAAGAATACCTGGAAGACGCAGTAACGACTCAGAGACAGTGTTCGCGCAAGCTGACAGGTCACTTCGGGCTTCAGCAGTTGCTAAGTAGCTTCTCTGCTACAGTTTCTTTAGCTTCCCTGGCTTCTCTTAGCTTCTCTTACTTCTCCAAGTTCTCTTAGCTCCTGCTTTTTCCCTGGTAACCTCAGTCTTTTATTATCATAAGTAAAGGGGGAACAGAAAGAAAAGGGGAAATCACCCAATACAAAATATTCTTATGATTCCAAAGGTTATTCTTAGAAAATCACCAATATATTCTTCATCATCTTTTACTAAACACAGGAACTATCCCAGACTTAACACCAAAGCAAGCATAATCTATTTTTATTATTAATGATTATACAATCTTCTGAGCACTTGACCCAGAAGCTAGCATCATGCAATTTCGCAAAAAAGGTAAAAATAATAACAGTGGTCAATATACCAGACAGTCATTTCCTTCTCACACAGCCTGCTCCAACCTCAAGACCCCTGCAGCTGCCTAAGTTCCTCTTCAGCCCTCTGCAAACACCAAGTCCCATGACTGGTGGGCTACAATGACCTCAGAAATCTGTCCCTGCAAGTCAGCAACTTCTGTTCTTCTATATCCAACAATTCCAAGGAAGACTTAATCTAATTTTTAGAGCTTCTATGAAAGGAAGCTCACCTTTTCTGGCAGCTCCTTTTAATCTAGGAACCCAATAAAGCTTATAGCAATCACTCCATCAATTGTCACATTATCTCCACACTCCTTCAGGAGGAATAAAAAGTATCTGAATTAAAGTTGCCATCTCCCTTTCTTGGTGGAGGCCACTATTTTCCTCCTATTCTAGGTTCCCACACTTCTAGTTTGTCATCCCATCTATATGTTACTCCATCCACAGTCTTCAGCCAATACCCCTTAGGGTCCCAAGTTTTACACAATGCCCTTGGGATATCCTCAGAAACTGAATTATTCATCACGGCCAATTTGAGTCTAGTGTGTTAATACACATCATACTATGTGCTATAGTTGACCACACATTCGGTACAGTTTGTCCAAGCCTGAAAAGCTTCCCCAGGCTTCAGGTTCTTTTCCATGAACTGCATAACTGCCTTAACCCCATCCTGGGTGATCATCTCTGTATAATTTCCTGTGAAATTTATTTCAATCCTTTCCTGTATCACAGAAATCACCAGTGACCTAGGAACACAGAACATGAAGATCAGATAGAAGAAAAAGACAAGTATTGCAAGAAGTATTTATATGGAGGAGGACATGACATGTACACGCCATAAAGCATGACCTTGGGACATGTAGGCATTTCTGCCTTGGCCCTCTAGATGCATGCTAAGCAGAAGATCCAGAGGGGAAAACACGAAGGGTTGATGGTCCACAATCTTCGGTCCCCTTTTCTCCAATCTCTGTTGGCAGCACATCAGTCATCTTATATGCAGTCCCCGGCATCTTTTGTTTAATATTTTCCCCAAGATATATTGCTTACTGTTTTGCAGAATATGCGAGATCCTTCCCCAGGGAATTAGCAAGGGCTTAGCATGGCAAATGGCTCAGACCTTTAGGCACAGGCATCATCTCTTTTGTCTTTGTTGAGGACTGCAGAACTTTTGTTAGAAGTCCCTTTTTATTACTGCTGAGTAC
This sequence comes from Peromyscus attwateri, assembly GCA_902168425.1. NCBI lineage: Eukaryota > Metazoa > Chordata > Mammalia > Rodentia > Cricetidae > Peromyscus > Peromyscus attwateri. Next base: position 21,242 of record CABHPP010137820.1, on the reverse strand, counting down.
GGAATATGAGACTAGAAGCAATAAAAGGTATATAACATAAATCTCAGATGCTAGAAGGTCTTGTAAAACTAGAGAGAAAAGGAGAGATGGGGAGAGAAAGAGAGAGATTGTAGACTACTATTTTCCATCCAGTTGGCTTCTCAAGTGCTCTGCTGGCATATTTTGTTGCACTAACAATGTCTTGTGGGTGATGTTTAGCCCTCCCAGTGGTGGGAGAGGACAGCTTTAGTAGTTGTTGTGCACAGAATGGCAGAAGTAGAAGAAGATATGGCTGTAGCTTGGCACTATTTAGATTCCAAAGAAGGTGCCTGACAAGACAAAAATCTGAATGGAAATTCTGTTCATCCTATAACTGTTACTATACATGAACTGATTCTTCTTGGGTGTCTGCAAATTTTAATAACTGAGAACTTGAGGATTCTTAAAACAAGCTCAAGGGAATAATGGCATCGCCACTTCTTTACTACATTTTTCTCTACCATGAAATTAGTTATGGTGAGAAGAAATATATTGATTTGTTTTAACCTGTGGGACATAAGTTAAAATGTTGTGTTTGTGTGACACACTACCTGGGGAGATGTGAACAAACATCTATTTATCCCAGATTGATAACAGACAAAATTGATTGATAACCACTAATAACAGTTCAAAGTACAGACAAAACCAAAATCTGTCTTGGTGAACAAATGAGTGTATTGGGGTTACTTATAGTAATATGGGTAACAGGTAACTTACAGGAGCACACATGATTCAAAGATACCTTCATTACCAAAGTCCACCTCAGCATGGAGGGCACTATGCACCTTTTAGGCAGCTCAACAAGTTGGAGGATGTCTTTTCCATATGACTCAGTTTGTTAGAAGATGTAAAAGCTTTGGTAAGGGAGATTTTGAATTCTACAGTACCTTACAAATGCATTTAAGATGAAGTACTAGTGATATGCAAAGGATACAATAGATGTCAACATTCTTATACACATTAAAATATCCCTTGTTAGCAAACACCTATACATGTGAATACACACAGGGAAGTTAAATCAATAGTTAGCATGGTAGTTGAATGGATGCATGACAACCTTAAAAATTCTCAAGAGATATTTTGATACACATGTGTTACAAAGTGATCCATACATGCAAAATTTTCTGATTTGATTTTTTACAATCAAGCTTTTTTTCCACTAATGCAGATTTCTTATGAAAAATTTTTAGATTATAAAAGTTTGCGAATAAATCATAGTCTCACCACTCAAAAAGTAATCATTACTAATTTGAGTTTGGGCTAATTCCTTTTAGACTTATTTGTTTCTTTATGTAAGAACCTCTTTCTATCCCACTCTACACTTTCTCAACTTTGGATAGCCAAGTCATATCCTTAACAATGGTCAATGTAGACAGTTGCACACTCCTATTCTCCAGCTCCCCTTGATTAACCAGGTTTTAGTTAGGGAAACAACCTCCATGATTATGATGAGGAACTAGTTATTATTACAGGAACAACAGATTATAAAAAACATAGCAAACTTGTATGGATGCTGATGTCTCTACATCTTTTAGCAACTGCTTCTGTTGGTCAAGGCTAACAACAGGAATTGTTCTGGAATAGAGAGTTAATACTTGGTCAGTGTAAGTTATTGTTGGGAAGTCCATGTTTTTCCTGTTTTTGATGGTTATGGCCACTCTGGCTTCTAACTCAAGGTCAGTGGTAGCTCAGAAAGAGTATAATTCATCTAGGACCTAGAAGTCGTGGTACATCTTGGTATATGATTATCAGTTTTATCTTCTACTGAGGTTTTTCTTTTGTGAAATACAAATTTCTTTTCATATTTTGTCTATCTTGTGATGTATATTCAGTTTTCTCCCCCAGCTTTTCTTGTCATGAAGCTCCTCACCATTGAAGCAAATCATTTCTTGTTAGCCTTTAAGGAGAATATTCTGTCTTGTTATTTCCTATGGTGTAACAGCCACCCATTTACCTTTAGGTGTTGAGGGTATGCCTGTCAGGACCACCTACAGACCAGGCATAGATAAATTTCATTCCTTATCATCTACTCTCAAAGAACTCCTTCCAATCACTTAGGGATGAGCTTAAGGGAAAGATGGAAGTTGGCAAGAGGAGCTGTCTTGAAAATAAGCACCCACAACATGCTCATGAAATACTTTCTGGCTGGTAGAATGCTACTGTATCTCTATGTCTTGGTGACTCTGTGAGTCAGATAGTATTCTTCTATGAATCTCCTATGCAGAAACTCTATCTTTTGGAATACCATAATAGTAACATGGTAGTCTGTAAACCAATGGACAGTGATAAAATATTCAGACCCTATTAAAGCTCAGTAATGAAAACAGTTATTTCTCAAAACAGTGGTTAAGTTCAGAGAAAGCCCTAGTTATAATCCTAAGTCTTTAAAACCTGTTCTGTGATTTTTCTGGACCACAGTGAAAGGCCCCATGCAATATTCCTGCCATCAATTGACATTTTTGTCAAACTGCAGGAAAGAATGCATATTTCTAAGCCATCTTGTCTATGAAGTTCTGTGGTAGAGAGTTTTATGATTCTGTTCATGGCAATTACTTCTGGTGGGGAGTTGTTGCTATTCCTAAACTATTACATAAAAGAAAAGCTTCTTATAATGCCACAGGTAAATCAAAGTGCAGTGATCACACTGTGCTAATATACACATGAAAAAAGAAAGAAAAACTTTTCTTATGTGAGAATCCCCTGAAATCCCAAAGCCCTGCCTATAAAGATCAGCTTTGACTACAGAATGGGAATTCGTTAACAAGAAAGGGAGAAAAGTTGCCTAGTAATCTTTCCATAAGATTTGCAGGAGAAACCCAGAAGAAAACATATCTCAGAAGCTGAAGTTAAAAGTGGGCCTCCATAAGCCATCAAGAAAAGTGTAAAGAATATGTATTCAGAGAGAATGACAACATATTTACCAGAGTACATCATTTACCAAGTGATAGAAAACTGGCGGATCTCATCTGATGTACCCTTTTGTCTAGACATGCAAGTGAGGGAGGTAGACATCTTAACCAGTCTTTGGAGAAAGGAAGGAGACACATAATAAGAGAGGCATGCAAGCCGGGCTCAGAGATGATACCTTTCAATTTCCTGTGGAGGATGTGCACACTGCAAGCAATTTCTTTGCTCCAGTTAAAACCCCATATTCTACTAATCTCTGTACAAGGACCGGGAGAGATATGAGTCTGTAAGGGATTGCATAAAGTGTATCATCTTTGTAGTGATGTTCATCAGTTTCTGCCAATACTTAGGTTTAAATTAGAGATCATCTCTTCTTGAGAAATGTTTGCAGAAAGCCTCCCTTTGTGTCCAGTTAGAAGAAGTTATTCTAAAATGTTATATAGTTTGTAGCTGATACTAATAACATCCAAATGATTAAGGATTATATCCATTATGTATTTTCAAACTATTGCATGCTGCTTTTACTATCATTCAAGAATAATTTCTTTAATGTAGGAATCATTAATGCAAGAATAGCAAAAGTACCAGAAATTGTTCATAATTTCGAGTTTGCTGTTGAGACTACTACAAATCTTTACCTCATCCACGAAGTGTCAGCAGAAAAAAATGCAAGTGTCATGTTGGCCTGAGATCTCTTTAAGAGAAAGTTTGTGTACACCAGTCTCTGTGCTACTCATGCTGTTGTTTGAACAACTATATGTACATGGGTGTAATTTTTATAAATTAAAGGAAAAAGAAAAATGAAAGATGGAAGTAACAAAATGTGTCAGGTTGTATGTGAAACAGGTAAAAAAGGGTAAGTCAGGTACTTGTTTAGTCACAAGTGAGGTTTATACCTGAAATCCTACAATAATAGTCAAAATAGTATAATAATATATAATAGATGTATCTTATGTGTCTTTGGTCAGATGTTGAGACATTAAGAAGCTGAGATCACCACTGTAATGGATAATGGAGTATGAAGCTATACCACAGGGGAGATTTGAAACCTAAGGCTGAGAATTGTTTTGTCAATGTTTCATAAAGTTTAAAAAGTCAGCAGCACAACTGAGTGTTAAAAATTCCTTCCAATGTGATGTGCACAGGCAAAGTGCTGTGCTCAGAGTATGATCACATTCTTTTCTATTGGACTTTATATCTTCAAGAATTCATCAAGTTAGCCTTATCATAAGAAAAGAACATGGTCACTGGAGCTTGACCCTATTCATTGGATGGTCCAGAGCACAGGAGTGCAACTAGTGTGTGCTGGTTATTGTTGAAAGCCAGGAGAAGACAGAGAAAAATAAATCAGGACATACTAGCCAGTCCTTCCAGCAGCTCTTGGGTAGCAAATACGTATAACAAAAGCTTCTGATTGCTTTCCACTTATTTCTGAAGCTACCAGTTTTCCCTATTGCTTATTGTAAAGTTTAAAACAACATCAATTTTTAAGGACTTCAAAGTGCTTTTCTACTTAAAATCAAACAAGAAAGCATCATTTTCATTCTAAGATTGTACTTTGCTTCACAAAGTGTGCTGACTATATAGACACCCACTGGAAAAAATGATATAAAAGTTAAGTGATGGAAATGAGTAATTGCTTGGCAGCGAGTCTGCAGGGAGAGAGCTGATGTAGAGGGGCACATATTTCATGAATAATGAGAAGAGTCTCAGAGCTGTTCAGTCTCTGCCTCTTAGGTCAGAAATTTTACATTAGTAGATTCATCAGAGCAGATCAGTGACATGGAGAGACCCACTCCTGGGGTGAGCACACTGTTTCCTTCATTGAACTGTCATCTCTCAGTTGTATGGATACAGCAGAGGCTTTATGTGAGACAGAGAAGAGCTAGATCAGGAGGATTTTACCATGCCATTCTATCTGCACTTTAGGATACAAAGATATTTTACAGTAGAGATATATCTACAGCTAACAGCACTAAGCATATATAATCATAATGCATGTATAATTCTATTCAATTTCATAGAGAATGTTTGGAGCTCAGATAGTTTACAAACCATGAGAGGTATTCCAGTTCTTTCATCACAGGAATACCTAGTAGACAGCAGCATTAATCTGTTTCCTTTAAAAACAAATACATCCCAGTAGTCTAGGCAGGTTTGCGCTAGGATATTACTTTCTGTCTTCTTGAAATTGGATGTAGACATATGACTTGAATTAACCAATGGAATATGAGCAGAAGTGTCTTTTGGATGAACCTTTAAAAGTAAGTTGACCTGCCAAGATTTCTCATTGTTTCTTTCAGTACACCGAAGCATCAGTCTAGAGCGGTCTTGCTCTACCAGCCTGAGTCCTAGGGAGAGGACAACACAGAAAAAGTAAGGCTTGCTGGGTATGCAACATGGTTCTATGTGTAAGATTATTATTTGTTTGTTACTACAAAATATCTTAGTGTTCCTTAACTTTACACTGTGCACTTACCATTTTCTTTGCTCAGAACATTTTGTCATGTGTTGGTTAGGAAAATGGTATTTTGCAGTTAGAATTAAGTTGAAAGGCTACTTTGAAGTGATTGTAATATTATATAAAATAAAAAGCCTGCTAATTTCATGAGGATTATGTAAAATCACATGCTCAAGTACTTTAGTGTAGAATGCGCACAATATTTCCAATCATCATTAACTAATGTTAAGTAAGATAGAGACTCCTGTACTAAGCATGACAGCAAACCTACCTATCCCTGTCAGAAACAATAGTCTCAAATTTCAACATTCATGTTCCACATACCTACCTCCTGAACTCTCTTGGTCTTAATGGAATGGTAGTTTTAGCTAAGATGAAAGTTAGCTATGATATTGAAAACTTCACAAGAAATGGAAGTTCTGAGTTGAGAAGTGCACCCAGTGATGCATGTCTGCTTAGTGGAAGAGGTGGGTTAGGGAAAGGACAGCCCTACATTTTATCATCCAAAGAGATAATAATATCTTAAAAGTGAAAGGAAGGGAGGCTTATTAGCTGAATCACACTAACAGGCAAAAACTATGGCTTTCCAATGCAAATGACAACATAAGAAGATCACTGTAGTTAGAATGTACTGTTTATATCTATGTGCTTGGTGACACTTTCCTTGGTATGGTATTGCTTTGCTCATATTGGCATAATAAACTCCTTTTCATTGTTCATGTGATGTAATTTTGCCACTAAGGAAGGGGATGTTTTACAAATTATCTTCACTTTTTTTTAAACTTTTTCATGGGATAACCACCTAGCATAGAAGCCTCATGGCTATTGATGATAAAAATGAGTTTTTATTTAGAATAATGCCTTTGTAGCATGGCTTAGAGACCAGAAGAAAGATTTACTAGGAATATAGGGAAAAATCCAGGTACTTTTAGAGATTAAACAGCTTGGGAATATTGCACACTTCCACCAGGAAAATAAATGATTAGTGGAACCTCTCTGGAAATGTACAGTCTCACCCATATACAGTCAGGCTCTTTGAGGAGCTCCCTTTACTTTTGCTTTTTTTTTTTTTTTCTTCTCCTTTCTGTACCAAGAAAGAAATGGTTTTGGAAGAACTAGAAATTAGTTCATAAGAAAAAAGCAAAGGTCCAGCCTTGTTGTGATATTGAATGGGTTCTCCAAGTTCAAGTTCAAATGCAGAAGTAGGGCACATGGAAGAGAAGGACTGGTTAAGCAGATAAGGTGCTGTGGACATGTCTGTGTTCCTGGGAAAGATGTTTATCTAGCCCTGTTATACACAGGTGACTTCAGTATTTCTTACTAATTAGTTGATTACATTTCTTTCTGAAGGTAGAGATTTCCTATGTCCATCTCATCCTAAGAAGAATATGTTGGTAAACTTGGCATTTTAGACCTTTACCTAAAAATCTACAAAAAGAAACAAATACAGAGCATAATTTAAAAAACAAACAAAATGCTTTGGGTCCCAGAAGCATTAATGGGGGTCCAAATGTATGCCTTAGACAGAAGAATATGTTGGAGAGTGTGAGTCTATTGTTTGTATTCACTGAATTATGAAACAAAGTAGGTGAAGATTCACCATGACTTTAAACTTAAATTTCGAATATTGTTTTCCCCAGTTATTTACAGTCTGCAGTGTGGGAATGAGTCCCTTCACAAAGCCCCAGGATTTGTTTCCTTGTTTCCTCTGTTATCTCAAGCTGTGATGGATGGGTTCACTATATTTGAACCACACGGGCCCTCTTCATGTTACACATACCAAGTCTGATCAGGCTTCCAAACTGGTAGAATTTTTTCTCATGTTGCCTGGGATTCTTTTTGTGGATCCTCTCCTGCCAGGGTCTTCTTTATCACTGAAGATTCAGAGACTTCTTTGACCATTGCTTCTATGTCCATCGTGAATATATTTTCAGATGGCCTTATGGAACTTAATAAGTTAGCAATATTTTATGAAAGTTTGAATTAAGGACTAAATGAATCAATTTCATATTGGTTCTAGAATCAGATATCTGAAAATACAAATCTTTAAAGTTTTCTAAGGGATACTGGGATCTTTTTTTCTGTAGCATTTTGTATTCCTTTTACCTAAGGGTACATATAAAATGCAGTAGAACTGAAAGTATTCAGAATGAACAGAAAAGAATTATCTGGAGGTGTAGGAGTTTGCATGATACTGATTTCGGGTTGCATCCTACTTAAAGTCATTACCTGCTCTGCTTGATCTGTCTGTAAAAAAGCTCCATCTCCTTCTTTCCTTACCCCACTCAGCCCTCCAATTTCCAAATGACTCAATTTCCATTTTCTTACTTGAGAATGTCTAGCTTTGAAAGTCACTTCATCGTTAAGTCTCTGAAAATTTTTTCAGATAGTGTTTCATAAACACCAAATGATTCTTAAGAAGAGCAACTTTCATCAGTTACTTTTCATCTCTGTGATTGTAATAATAGACAGAAAGAATACTAGCAAAAACAATGTAAGATTCATTCTGATTATGTTTTCAAAGGGTTCATCCCGTTGGTTAGTCTAATGTCCTTGGGAAGATCTTTATGATTATGTGAATGTATGTCAGTGTTGTATGGCACACTTTGTTACAGACAGAAGGCAGAAAGAGGAATATAGGAAGAAGCCAGAGCAAGATACAGAGCCCCCAAAGACTAGCCCCTATTTCTTTCAATTAGGCCCTTTTTGCTAAGGTTGTCAGAACCTCAGAATGGTGTCACTAGCTGGGAACCTTGGTTTTAATAAATGAGACTGTGGAAAATGGTACATATCAAAATCATAGTAATTTTTAGAGAGGTTTATTTATTTTTTTGGCCAAGGATTTTTCTAAGCCCATCTCTCACAATGAGGAATTGCATTTCCCTCATACTTTGACTAAAATAAAGCTCAAATTTAGTTGTACTCATAATGGTTAGTTTTTCATGATTAACACATGTCATGTCATTTATGATGATCTCTGGATCAACTGTGAGCTTAGGAAGATGTTGCATGATTATGGATTCAGAAGAGGGAAGCTTTTTGCCTTCCATATTCCTTCATGTTACAGGTGTCCAGAAGAGGAGAACATTGATGAAACTACTCTACAATCATGTTTCATTCATGGAATCCAGGTCAAAAAAAAAAAAAAAAAAACTGGAACATCCACAGATTTATTACATACGTGATTGTGCTGGTTTGAATAAGAGATATTCCCTCCAGGCTCATGGTTTTGAATACATGGCTCCTTGTTGCTGGCAGTGTTTGCAGAAGTTATGGAAACCTTAAGAGGTAGACCCTTGATGGAGGAAGCATGTTACTGAGGGAGAGTTTGAAGTCTTTATAGCCTTGCCCCTCTTACTGTTTTCTTTCTCTTCTTTTTACATGTGGTTGAAGATGTGATTTCTTAGTTTCTTTCTCCAGCCCTCTGCTGCCACGCAATGCTTTCCTCACCATTACAGACTTCCTGTCCAAAATTATAATTCCTAGTAAATTCTTCCTTCTGTGAATTGCTTTTGGTCATGGTATTTTATACCAGCAAAAGAAACAAATTCAAAAGTCACTACCAAGGGACATAAAAGTGAGCTGTTTAAGTCATTTGAAGCTAAAACCTAAGATATGAGATATGGATCTGCAGAATATGGTATTTTCCTTGCTGGGTTTCTGGCTTGCTTTGGTCCAGTGTTTCCCACAATGCCTTTATTCCTCTCTTAGGGAATGGAAATGTGTATTCCAAGCCACTATATGTCAGAATTATGTATCTTGCTTTTCATTTTATAGGGGTTGGAGTTAAGAAATTGTTTGGATGCTCAGAAGAGACATAGGAGTTTGAAATTTTAAATAGGTTTGAGACTGAATGAATCTGGGGACTTTGAATGTTGACTTAATTGTACTTTTCCATTGTTATATGAATGTCTTATTTAGGGTTACTATTGCAGGTGATGAAAGACTATGTCCAAAGTAACTTGGGGAGCAAAGGGTTTATTTCACTTAATGGTCCAAATACCAGTTCATCACCAAAAGCAGTGAGGGCAGGAACTCAAGCAGGACAGGAATCTGGAGGCAGAAGCTGATACAGAGGCTGTGGGGAATGCTGCTTACAGGCTTGCTTAACATTGCTCAGCTTGTTTCATTATAGAACTGAGGACCACCATCCCAGAGATGGCACCCCTACAATAGGCTGGGTCCTCTTCTATCAATCACTAATTAAGAAAAATGCCCTATCAGCTTGCCTAGAGCTGGATTTAATGGAGGCATTTTCTCAATTGAGTTTCCCTCTTTTCAGATAACTCTAGCTTGTGTCAAGTTGGCATAAAGTAGCCAGGATAATGACCATGATCTTTGGGGACCATAGAGTGGAATGCAATACTGTGGATGAGAAATGCTCCCAATACGCTCATATAATTCAGAACTTTGTCCCACATAGTAGCACTGTTTGTGGAGGTGATGGAACCCTTAGAATGAGAATCTTTGATAGAGGAAATATAAATATGTCACTGAGTGAGGGTTTTAGAGTACTTCTGTCTCACTCTCAGTGTGAGACAGCAAAGTCTGAAATACCTGCTCTTGTGGAGAGTTCTGAATTAATTATCACCCTGCTTATGGCAGGTGATGACATCTTTCCCAGATATGTCCCTGTCAGAAGGTGTTTATTAATCTGTTGAAACAGCCACCCAGCTCTGACTGTGAGGCCAAAAGAACCCCACCTGCCTGCTTGCCGGAAATGTATCAGCACATCCAGAACTCAAAGACGCTTTTTTGTCTGAGAGGTCATCTGAAGGTTATTAGGAACAAATTATTTGTTCATTTCTGCTGACTGAGTAGATAGCCTTAATGATCTGTCAGCTAGCAATAGCCTACCTGTTCAAACATAAAGAACGGTAACCTGATGGGCTTATAACTAGAATCAATTCATTTTAGCTATTCTATTGTCAAGCATGTTTCCCAGATACATATAATATTTACATATTCATGAGCCTCTGCCTGCAATGGCACCATAAGGAGGCCTGTCTGATAACGTGATACAAGTTTGTTCTGTGTCCTCAGGCACTTAGAGATTACTAAAAGAATAAATTTGATACAGGGACTCTTTTCTGAAGGTTTATTTTAAACACAAGGGTGTTATGCCAACAGCAATCACTTAACACTTTCCTTTACCCCTTACCCCACAATACCAATCAAAATCCTCTCACCTTACTCCTATGGCAAAGGGGATTAAATTTAACATACACTAAGAGGCCAGGGTAGGTTTTCCACCTACAATCAAAATAGAATCACTCAAGGATATTTGCTTTATATTTCTTTAGGTTTTGTGTAGGTAGCTAAAATTATTGCATGTTAAACAAAGTTATTGCTGGGTTTGCAAATTTTGAACTTTGACAGCGTTTTAGTGTCACTTTGGGCTACTCATAACTAATTACTATTTCATGTCTTTGTCTTGATGTTGACATGTGGTCTTGTCTCTGCCTAGTTGAAGATGGCACAGAGGAATAAGCCTTGATGTGAAAAATCAATCACCTTGGGAATACCTGAGATTTGTCACTTGGAGACATATTCTTATTATTCCATCTCTAATTTCCTACTTCCCACTCTACCCAAAGCATCCTCCTACCTTTACTATGATTTGTTGAAGATGAATTTTTATTAGTTTAAGCATCTCTCCATTAGCTCCTCTTGCAAAGTATAAGAAGTGCCAGAAACCCCACAGAAACTACAAATACATAAATTGCCCTATAATTGTAAAATGTTTGAGTCTAGTGTTCATCTGCTCCGTTTCATTGATGACCCAAGTTCCATGCCTCTGATGCCAAAGAAAGCAAATTTATTTTTAAAGTACTTCTGAGGTATCCTTAAGTGTCAGTACTTTAATTGCTTTCTCATGTAGGCTGGCAAGAACTTGGAAGCATAATATTTCATCAGTTATTTGCTTAGAGATGCTTCAATAAGTAACTAACTTCCTTTAAAATTCAGTTTTTCAGAAAGTGAAATTGGGATAATATCCCAAGTCCTTTTTATCTGCCCCCAAAGTCATTAAGATAATTAATACAATAAGTTGAGAACTGCATTGAGAATCCCTCAGGAAGATGGCATTAAACTAGACTCAAACCACAACCATTTGGCAGATAAATAATGATACCATTAAGTCAACTGTGTATCATTCATTTGAAAATATACCAATATACTTTCTTAATCTCTTATAGAAGCTTTAATGATGCTCCAGGATGGGCATGGACTCCTGATGGTGGGTGCCATGGTATAAAACTGAAAGTCCAGAGCAATGCAGGAGGTGCTGCTCTGGTTGAAGGGTGAGGGTCTATGAGCCCATCACTCTGGGTCTTTGTCTGGGAAACTAGTTGCAGTGTGAAATTTGAATATTCAAGCCTTCTCTATCTGCTGTGGTTGGTAGTAACTAGTACCTAGTTGCATTAAAAACAGAAAAAAAACTTACAATAGAATGTCAATCTGGGCTCATCACTGTAGCTTCAAGATTTCCCATGTCCATGGCCACCTTGGTTCTTTCCATATGAGACAGTACAGACACAGAGCATGCTTAATCTCTAAAAGTGCAATTGCACAACTCTTCTTCAGATATTTCTCAGACTTGAGTGTGTGTAAGAAAATAACTCTAGATGTTCCTTAAAATTCACAGTTCTGAGAGTCTCATTCAAAAAATATGATTTTAGCACTTCTCCAAGGAGTCACAGAATCTGAAGATTTAAATATTTCTCAACATTTCTTCTGGGACATTTACTGTATTAATTAACTAATTCTACTGAAATTTATTTTTACAGTACAGCAGTATTAGAAATGCCTGGAAAATTGTTTGAAAAGCAAATTTAAGAATTTGGGATGGGCCTGTTAAGGAACTTATCAGGGAATCTTTATGTATTCTAAACTTTCATAATTATACTTAAAAGGTAGAGAAATATATCTGTAGTAAAAACATCATTGGAAATTACATATAAATCTTCATATAATGTTAAACAAAATTTTGAATACTATTTGAGAGGGAAATGTTAACTATTCTGATCTAACCATTACACACAATATACATGTGCCAAATAATGTCACTTTACATTGTAAGTTGGTATAATTAAATATAAAAGAATTTGGAATACAGTAATGAATAAATTTGTTACAACATCTGATTTTTAATTATGCAGTTTACTAGTTGCTAACTAGCTTTTCATTTTGATCTTTCACGGATTTTACTGATTGGATAAGAGTAAGCTACCCTTCTAGCTGCTGCTGGGTCATGGCAGTAGTAGGCACTCCAACTCCAGGCATTGAGTTTCAGATTGTGACATAATCATGTGTAGATATCCAGGGAGACATAAATGATTATTACCCAATTCCTAAAGCCTATGCCAACATCAATAGGATTTTTGGTAAATAACAGCAATGGAATTTTGTCTATTATGTAAATGGTGTCTCAACCACTCAGTGCAGAGCCTTAGTTCTTGAGTAACTGCAGCAACAATTTGTCTAAAACAGGGTTTTCCACACTACTCACAAAGTCCCTTATTTTTACAATTTCACAGGGTAGCTGAAATTTTCCTGTGTCCACTCAGCTCCTGCAGCTGCTTAGACCCAAGTAAATACACAGAGATTTATATTACTTATAAACTGTATGGCCGTGGCAGGCTTCTTGCTATCTAGTTCTTATATCTTAAATTAACCCATTTCTATTAATCTATAAGTTGCCACGTGGCTTGTGGTTTACCGGTACTTTTACGTCTTGCTTTCTCTGTGTCTGGCTGGCGACTCCTGACCCAGCATTCTCTTCTCTGCTTGTCCCACCTATACTTACTGCCTGGCTACTGGCCAATCAGCACTTTATTTATTAACCAATCAGAACAACACATTCACAGCGTACAGAGTGATATCCACAGCATTATAGTCCACATTTTCTTCATGTATATTTCATTATAGTATATATAGTATTGTTTTTTAGTCTTTATGAAAAATTTCCAACACAATAGAAGTAGAAAACATTAATTCCTATGTACCACCACCCAGCTTCAGTAATTCTTTTAATGTATTACACCCTTTCCATCTTTTTCCTCCTTCTGATTCCCTCTTTGTTATTTAAAGTGGATCTAAGTTGCCAATGATTATTTCAGTAGTTCTGTATTATTTGTGAAACATAAGCGCTTCATAAAGCATATCCATGTATATAATCACACAACCATTATAATCAAGTTAATACTTGAAACTTGTGATGTCTGTCTTCCATTTCCTACTTTCTTCAGATATGTATGTTTTTATTAATTTAAAATAATATAAGATATGCATACTACTATTTAATGCCATACTCCATTTTATGTTGACAAGCTTGCTTTCTTTTTTTTTTTTTTTCTCTCTCTCTCCCTGGCCTTCATGTTACTAATTAGTCAAGGAATTATTTTTCCTGTCCTGATTTTCTTCACATTCTGGATTGCAAATCCATGGTAGTAGTCAGTGCTTTTCTTTCCCATCTCTATTTCCTAAAAAGCAGTAGTATAATATAAATGCTTAATCAGATCCAGGTTTGTTTTATATGAAAATGATGTTGAGTACTTACATCAGCAGATATGTATGCTTTTCAACAGCATTAACACTGTGAATGGTTAATTTCTAAACACAATAACTAATCTGTCTTACTAATAATGATGTTCTTTCATTCCTCTTAATTTATTAGCAAGAATACTTGTATAAATCTCTCAGTGACCCCTGAGAGATTCTTTCATTACACAATGGAAAAGTTATTTAGCCATGATAGAAAAATAAAAATGCATGATTTCCCCTATTTATTATCAATATATCCCCAATATATTATTGTCAGATAGTAAGTAGGTTCCCTAGCAAACACTGTGATCTCCTTTTTAAAACATTCATTTCAGTTTATAACTGAATATTATTGTGGTTATGTGTTATTTTAATTACTTTTCTGTTGTTATCCTAAGAGACCATGTCCAAGACAACTTAAGAGAGAAAGTGTTTACTTTAGAGCTCATGGTTTCAGGGAATTAGAGTCCATGACCATCATGTTGGGAGGCATGACAGCAGGTATAGATCCATGGCACTGGAGTGGTAGCTGAGAGCTCATACCTGAGACACAACCATGAGACATACACACAGAGAGAAAAAGAGAGAGAGAGAGAGAGAGAGAGAGAGAGAGAGAGAGAGAGAGAAGAATGATTCCAGGGGTTCAAATGAACATATTCTGTGGTGGCTGTTCTCTTTCCCTGAGTTTGTTGTGAAAAGTCCCAAATTAGTGATAGTGTTTTTGAATTTCTGATATTATATTTTTCTTCTAAAAATTGTGAGGAACATTTCAATATTTAGATAACATCTGCTTTGAGAGTAGGATATATTCATCGGAAAGTATTGGGCCCATTGATTAAAGACTTTTGGGATCCTTTTGGGAATTACCCTACTCACTTTCCTCTTGGAGTTATCAATACTATGATTAAAGCAATTTGAGGAAGAAAGTGTTCATTTGGCTTACAGGTGATAGTGCAGCATCAAGGAAAGCCAAGGCAGAAACTCAAAGCTGGAACTGAAGCAGAAACTATGTAGGAATGCTGCTTGCTGGCTTGCTAAGATTGCTTTTTACAACCCAGGAATCCCTACCCAGGTATAGCACCAACCACAGTAGCCAAGGGTCTGAACATCAATTTTTAATCAAGAAAATGCACCACAGAAATGCTTACAGACAATCTAATGGAGGTAATTCCTCAATTGAGGTTTCTTCTTCCCAGGTGACTCTAGTTTGTTTAAGTTGATAAAAACTAATCAGTCCAATTAACCATTTGTCAACCTGACATACAAATACATCAGTATGAAATCATAACATTTCATTTTTGTTTGTATCTGTGATCCTGGTTACTATCACAATATTAAACAATATAAATTTAAAAGTTCCACAGTCTCTAAAAAGTTAAATCCTTAAGGTCCAAGTGCTCTTTAAAATTCCAACATTGCTTTAAAAGCCCACAGTCTCTAACTGTGGAATGATGTAAAATAATAAAAGTATATGTATTTACATAGTTCTTATTCTCAGAAGAAAAAATAGGGGCAAAGTTACACTCAAATCACAACCAAATCCAAATTCAGCAGTGTCAATAGATCAGTACCTAATGTCTGGTGCTCACTCATGATCTTCTTGGATCCACAAAGGTGTGGATATCTCCTCTTCTTCAGCTTTACCATTGTTGTATGACAAAACTTTTCTTGGGGAGAGGATACAAGAATGTCTACTCACCCTACATAAGGTGCCTCGACCAACAAATGTATGGATACCATCAAATTTCAACTCGATAAACCAATGTTTTATTCTGATTACTTACATGAAAGAAGGTGAGGGGTACTTACCTGTGGTGATGTTTTGTTTATGCTGAAATGTGGTGATATTTTATTTGTATGTTAATAAATAAAGATTGCCTGAAGATCAGAGGAAATAGCAAGCAATTTTAAGTAAACACAAAAGTCAGGCAGTGGTAGCACACACCTTTAATTGGATCACTTGTCAGGCAGGATGTCTGTGTTTTTAAGGCCATACTAGGGAACAGAGCCAAGAGTGGTGACACATGCTGCTTTTATTCCTAGTATCAACCATAGAGACCTGGAGGTCTGTACAGACAGGCAGTGACAAGGAAGTAAGGTAGCTAGGCTAAAAGCCAATGAAAGGGCAGAAAAACAAGGCATATAAAGGCATGGGTAGACAGGAAGTAGCTCGTATTTGGAAGCTGCAGAGCTGGTGAGGTAAGGTTGGCTGGCGGCTATTCCTATTTCACTGATCTCTAAGGCTTTCACCCCTATATTTGGCTCTGTGTTTTTTATTTAATAAGACAATTTAGAAATTCATCTACACTTACCAGAGCAGAAATGACTCAAAGACAGCTATATCACCCAAACCCACCTCAGCATGAGAGACAACTCACAAAAGCTGGGAATCTGGAGTACACGGCATAGCCCACAGGCAGCTTAACAAGTTGGAGACTGTCCCTTACAAATAACTCTCCTCTAAACTTCTTCCAAGCAGATAGGATGGTTTCTGAGTCTTCCAAGCAGCCAGTAGGGTCCGAGAGTGGGTTTTTTTGTTCTTTTTTTTTTTTGTTTTTTGTCTTTGTTGTTGTTTTGTTTTGTTTTATTCAGCTCGCTTATCTGAGAGCATCTCTCAGCATCTCTGTTGCTTTCTCTGGTTGGGAGGGGCCTAGTGAATCTTGTCAGTTTCAGAGAATTCCTGAAACTATTTTGAGTAGTTTTCTTCCATGCTTTAAGAGCAGATGGAATGTTTCAGTCTTGGAGGAAGTTGTTATACAACAGCCATGAAGTGTGTGCATAGCTTGTTTTGTAGTCTAAGGACATATGCTTCTGTCTTTAGCAGTTGTCTTTTCATCCTGGCCTCTTTTACCTGCCTGAGTCTCTGCTGAACATAAGGTTTTTATGTTCAACAGTGGTCTCTCCTGTCTTCTCATGGTGCCAAGCTTCAGATCCTCTCCATGACCCCCTCACTCCTAAGGCTTTCATATTACTAAACTTGGCTGCTAGCTTGAGGCACAGTCTTGCCCTCCTGTAGGACACAGTTTCTGTGGGATTTTCCTAAGGAAATGTAACCACATGATTTTACTTTAAAGATGCTAGTTTCTTATTAACCATAGCTAATTTCTCAGCCTCATATAACCAGTGTCTCAGTGAAGCAGAAGTTTCAGTTATACAAGTTCTTAATCCAAAATATTATATAAATTATCTTGCTAGAATCTTTGAATCCTATTGAAACCTCACATGTCAGAACTTCATTGTCTGTACCTCTCTCCATATTCCTGTCTTCTAAGTCCCCAGAACATCTCACTAAGCTTTGAATACTCAGTTTATTTCCCACTCCAAATTCCCCAAATTCTTCCCCAGTTCTCCACAAAACAACATGATCTGAGCCATCACAACAACCTTCCCCTATCTGGTACCAAATTTTGTCCTACTTACTTTCCTATTGGTGTGATAAACAACATGTCCAAAAGCCACTTAGGAAGGAAAAGGTACATTTGGCATATAGGTTGCAGTTCATCACCCAGGGAAACTAAGGCTGTAACTCAAGTAGGAACCAGGCAGTAGTAACTGAAACAGAGATCATGGTTCAACACTGCTTACTGGCTTGCTACTCAGTGACTTGCTCAGCTTATATTCTTATATAACCCAGGACCACCTATCCAGGGATGGCAGTACCAATAGTGGGCTATGTCCTGTCACATCAATGGTTAGTCAAAAGATGCCACACAGACATGCCCACAGGCACCTATTCTAAAATGACTCTAGTTTATGTCAAGTTAACAAAAGCTAAACAGCACAGAAGGCAATTAAAATGTTTTACTTTCAGTATTCAAAAACTGTTATTCTTTACAGTATATTATGTTCACAGCATAACTGATAAAAAGTACATTTATGTGAAAAGTAGATAAAGCCCTGATTGTGTGAAGTTATGAATTAGTTTGTGCTGTTGTCATGGTTATGGCCATGTCAGGAATTCCAATGCCTCAGACCCATGGGAGTGGCAAAGTGTTCCTCAGGTAAGTTCAGAGTGATTGAATAGCCTTCCTAGAGGGTCAGAGTGAGAATGTTGATTGAAGAAAATGTCCACCATGGTTCATTCCCTCTGAATATTTTTTTTTTTTTTTTTGGTTTTTTGAGACAGGGTTTCTCTGTGTAGCTTTGCGCCTTTCCTGGAACTCACTTGGTAGCCCAGGCTGGCCTCGAACTCACAGAGATCCGCCTGCCTCTGCCTCCCAAGTGCTGGGATTAAAGGCGTGCGCCACCACCGCCCGGCATTCCCTCTGAATATTTACAGCCTAAATACTGTTACCTATGAAGTACTGCTTCTATCAAGATTAGCTAACCTACCTACTTGATTCAGCTATGTAGCATAAACCCTGACTCCTTGATTAAGCTGTATGCATTAATACTATCTCCCTATTCAAGTGCATATAATAAACTTGCTGAACCACCAGGGTACTGAGACTACTCTATCCCACATCCTAGGTCATCCTATTTCAGCTTATCTGTCTCTATGTATGTGCGTTGTCCCTTCTTCATTCCCTTGCAGTTGCTAGTCAGGTGAAGTCTCTGGAGCCATGCAAAGATGTAGTATAACCTCCTCATTACTTTTCTACACAGTGATTCTTTTGTTATAATTCATTAACCTACTTTGAGCCCTCTTTATGCCATAAAGTCCATTATCTATAAAAGGGTTGATTGATTCTATTATACATACTTCGCTTTTAGACAAGTGTATAATAATATATATTCAACACTGTAGTTTATAGAATAGTTTCTTTTAAAAGTCAGAAAAAACAGCTCTAAGAGTTGAAAATGAATTTTGACATACATGAGATTTTATTATTTTTTTCTTAAATAGAAACCACATTGATGTCCTGAAAGTTATATTCAGAACTAGAATAGCCATTTAGTTGTAGAGTGATTGTTTAGCATATATGAGGCCATGAATTATATCCTAAACCCAGGAAAAAGAAAGTTGTATTGAAAAAAAAAGTTTAATATTGGTATTATAGAAGAAATGGCCCTCTGAGAACAAGATGTCCAGGGCCTATCTAAACCATAAGATAGCCTTTATAGCTTTGTTCACCCCAATAATCATTGCTATGTATTCTCATTTCACTAAGGTATTTAATATTCACCCCAATAATCATTGCTATGTATTCTCATTTCACTAAGGTATTTAATAATGAGCTTAGAATACACTTTTCCCATTTGCTTTCTGTGTGACATTAAATTATCCAGACTATGATTTCAGCAGTAAACGTTTAGCATCAATAGGATCTCCCTAAGTTGGTCCTCTTGTAGGCAATCAGCTTAACCATCTATGTTCACTGTCTTGGGGAAGGGAAGAAATGCCATAAATAAAAGTAAATATGATCAATTTTGTTTTGTTTATACAAGGAGAAATCTTAGGTTCTAGATGAATTGAAACATTTAATGTTTTTCTACCATTGTAAGCAAAGTTATGAGGAATGAAATGAAACATATTCTATTGGTTCTGAAAAATTTTGAATTCCTATCTATTCCCTTTCAGCAACTCTTAGGAAATATCAGTTTAATCTCTCTTGCAGTCCCATTGTTGGTCCTGACCCCCGTTCTTTGGGTAGCTGTTACCTTGCTTGCTGACCTTGATCAGATGTCCTCCCTATGCTAATTCCCTGCCAGTTTCCTTCCTCCTAAACAGCTTACCAGAGAGGTTCCTTGTCTGGGTATCCTGCATATTGGTGTATGCAAGAATGTAAAACATCTGTAGCTAACTTCTGCCCTCTGGGGTTCTCCCACTGTGCTGTAAGCCTGTATTTAAGGCCTCTTCCCTCCTTCAATAAATGACATTCTGCTGAGATGAATGACCCACTGTCTTGTCTCTGGTTTTAATCCTCAGCCCCTTGCTGGGACATGGTGAATGAGTAGTAGCTCGGGCCCTACAAGTGGATGTCCCACTGAGATCTGAGAAAGAAGGGATGCACTGAAGGACACCCAAAGAAAGGCTGGCCAACATTTTAAAAGAAGGTAAGAGTGGGTGAATTGTTATGGGTGCAGCTAGTTCGCAGCAGCTCCTGGAGGATCAGTTAATTGGACTGCTGAAGCAACAGGGCACCACCCTTAAGAGCAGGATGGCTAAAGATTTCATTCAGATCCTCCAGAATGTTAGTCCCTGGTTTCTGGTCTCTGGGGGATTTAATATGCCAGATTGGGAACAGGTTAAGAGTGACTTACAAAAATGCTTGCATAAAGAACAGCCTGATTCCATACCCTTATCTACTTTCTCTTTGTGACACTTGGTTAAATATGCAATGCTTAGTGATAATGTCAAAGGTCAAGAACAATTAACTGAAGCTAAAGCTGTGTTGGAAGTGGCTTGGGTAGAGGACGTTTTCAGATCCCTTCAAACTTCTGATGTTTCTGACTCTTCAGAGTCATCTTCAGAGGGTGATGATGTAGAAGTCAGATTAGAAAAGGATACTAGATGCTTAAGAGGGAAATTACAGAAGATTTCTTACAAGGACAGACCTCCAGCCCATAACCCTGACTTTTGCGTCATGGAGGTCCTTCCTTCCATACCCATAGAGGGGTTAACGGGGAGAGTTGCTTTCCCAGTTATAGAGACTCAAAATGCTCAAGGTCAGAGACAAAGGGAACACAAGCCCCTAGATTTTAAAAGCATCAAACAGCTTAAGGAAGCTATAATGTCATATGGGCCCCATGCCCCTTTTACCACAGCTATACTTGAATCTTTTTCTGCCTTGAATTGTATCCCTAGCAATTGGATGCAGCTGTGTCATGCTGCTCTCTTGGGGGGGGGGTATTTAATTTGGAGGAGTGAATTTCAAGAACATTGTCAAACTACAGCTAATAGGAATGCTGCTGTGGGCTTTCTGTCTTGCAACTGGAGATGCTGATGGTACAGGGCAGTATGCCGCTTTACAAGCACAGATTTTTTATGATCCCGCAGTTTATGCACAGATTAGTGTAGCCATTACTAGAGCATGGAAAGGGCTGCCCAATAAAGCTGCTGGCGAACAAGTATCTAAAGTCATTCAGGGGCCATAAGAACCATTTGCAGAATTTGTAGATCGTCTGCTTCAATTAGCAGGTAGTATTTAGGGATGCTGATCAAGCCATGCCTATAGTAAAGCAATTGGACTTTGAAAATGCCAATAAATATTGAGAGGAGGCCATTAGGACCCATAAAAATAAGAGCTTAAATGATTATCTTAAGATATGTAGAGATATAGACGGACATCATATCATGGGACAGGTAATAGCTTCAGCCATGAGGGAGAAATATTCTGGAGGAGCCCACCAAAAAACCTGTTTTGGATGC